>JAWWEN010000020.1:2703346-2728051 GCA_035582955.1 Sycophila texana
TTGTGACTAAAAAGTATCACTTTACTCCCTCTGCGGAGGTCAATAAAGTGGACTTTTCAAGTGATTAGGGTGAAAAACTAAATTACACAGCAAAATAGACAAACTCAAATTTAATAGTGAAAGACCGCAGTGCATTTTTTAATGCTTCAGAAGGATTAATAATGATTACATTAGGAGGAAGAGTATTCGGAATGGCTCTTAAACGACGAGCAGTAGAATATAAAGCAGGTGTTAGTGTTAGATGAGCTTTCACTGGTCCTTGAAGGCGCAAGGAATAAGCATTATATTTCATAGCAAATAAATCTTCAATGCAAGCAACAACTGAAGCACGAATAATTTTGTACATGAACAGGTGATTCTGGTACTTTATGCGAAGATTTGATAGCATATACTAGAGTAACGATATTCAAATCTAGGCATGGCTGCAAGGCACAGTTGTAATACTTACATCCAATGATGTATTTTATTATTCCTTTTTAAATGCAGAGACTCTTAATTTCAATCGTTTCAAAATAAAATATCGAGTAAATCGTATCCCTAAAAAATATTTTTGTTAAATTTAATTAATTTTTACGGATTTTTTTTAGAATTTCATAAGAAAGAAAGAGCAGAAGTGTTAATTAAACATAAACATCGCACTAAAGTAAATATTGTATCGGAATATCTAAGTGCCGGTTCTTTGAAATACATCAAGTGAACGTATTTACTTGGACTAGTTGGGGCAGTTGATCTTTGAGAAAGTCAATTTTTACGATCAACATAGCTCGGCGCGTGGAAAAACTTTTTTTCTCTATTATTGGCAGAGACATTATAGAGCTTCCAACGCAGCTTCAAGCTCATTCGGCGCAGCTCCTCTTTGCTCTTTTGATATTGCACTTCTTCAAAATTCCTCTTTAAAAGTGAGACACCGAAAAGCTGCTCCGCCTGTTTATAATCACTTGTCGCTTTAATTACGTAATTTTCAACGTACGTAGATCCAGCTGAATCTCAGAATCTCATTTCGCTTTTCAGAGCGCTACAAAGTAATTTATGAGTGCTACTTTTGCATTTTTAAGCAATTTATTAAAGTAACATAAAGAAGCTAAAAATTTATGTTAATGCGCATCACTCTATAGAAGTAAAAGTTGCAGCAGTAGGTACTTGACTTTCTTTCTTGAAAACTATGTACTAATAGTAAAAGTTTTCCACTAAATGCAGCATTTTATTTTGGGTCAATGGTGTTTCAAAAGTGTATCTCCAAAGCAACACTAAAATTCATTTCGCGTAGTATATAAGAACTACAATTAATCATAGTTCACTATACCATTCAACTGTTATGAAGAGAATTGGATTTTAATTGAAAAACAATTAAAATAGTAACTTATAATTAAAAATTGTAAGTACTTATTGTAAAAATTACTATACTCTACAGTAAAATTCGCCATAAATGTAGTAAATTTTGATGGACAAAATCCTATACTTACTGCAAAATTTACTATTTTGTTTTTACAAACGTTACTGTAGAATATGATAATCTTTTACAAAAGCTTTTTCTTAGTGTAGCTGATAAGTGACAAAAATCATCGTTAGAAATCTCATAAATGGCTCTACTTAAACACCAATTCCATAAATTTAACGAAATAAAAAAAAAGTAATATAAGTCACTCGCGGCGAAAAAAAGATCAGTACAACAAAATGCAATCGATCACTGCGGCAACATTACGGGTAAAAGAAGGCGTAAGCCATTACCGCGACACAAGAACGCCTGAAAGCGGCCGATAATATTTCTCGCCCGTTTCATTTCGCGAACGGGAATCAGGACACAAAAAACAAACAAACAAACCAACAACAAAGACGCAAAAAACGTCGCTATCGCGAGCGAGTCGCCTGTGAATCTCGATATTTTCGTTCACCTCCTTTTTTTTTTGCGGAGCTGCCGGCAAAAAGCGACGGGCCGTATGTCGTCGCGGTGGGGGCGTCGATCGATCGCAATGAAAATGTAATCGCTCGCGCGGCGAAAACGAGCGAGGCCCGAGCGAATTTATCGCGAACGTTGTGCCTTTTGTCGGACCTCCGCGGCTAACCCACATTTGGCGCGCGGGCGCGAGCGAGATTCTCGCCGGTGGAGCGAACTCCGCCGGGATTACCGCTTTATCTCGGCTAAACTCGCGATTGTTCCGTCTTATTTTCCTGAAGCGCTGGCGCGGCTGTAATTTACGCGCGGACGCCTGCTACTGAGTTACGCCGGTGAAGCGTTAATTTTGCATTCTCAGGTCGGTCGATAAAAGAAAAAAATTAGTTTCGAATTAAATGTGAGTGGGTGTTGCAAAAAAGCTTGTGATCGAAGTTTTATTTTGTATAATAAAGATTATAGTCATTCACTTTCGCTTTCATACTCATAGAGATCCTGTTTTCATCCGCAGGAGAACGAGTAAATAATAAGATGTAATAAAGTTTAATGAACTTGAATAACTTTAGTAATAAATTTTTATTCTTAGACTTGCCTGAAAAAAAAAGATAAAAGTGATATTCTGAAGGTACATTAAATTTTTGATAATAAAAACTTTATCCGGAAATTTTAGACCTACTTCAAATAAAGATATCATTTCTTCTAAATTTTGACATTATCGTAAACAGTTCGTCGGTATTTAGAAGGTATCAAAATTATTTGAGTAAATACCCTAAAAAACTCAAAAAGTGCCAAAAAATTTTGAAATGAAAGTAATTTAAGTTTAAGTAGTTTTTTAACTTCTTCAAATACTTATTCAAATAATTTTGATTCCTGCAACCCATCATCCAAAAATCAGAGAGAATATCCGACAATATAAATTAACCCCATTATAGTCTATTAAGCTTCTGAACCTGCAGGTTACGGCAATGTCCAAATTTAGAAGAAGTGATAATTTTAGATAGAGGATGTAAATTTGTACTACTTAATTACCCTTCAGGTAAGCAGAAATGATTTGTAACACTTCAATATTTAAAAAAATGAAGATTTCCAATTCACCGCAGTTTTTTCTTATCGTGAATACACTGAAAGAAATGTTTTTGGAAAAATTACAAGTCTATACTTTCAGCAAATTTTACTGAAAAGTTTAGTAATTTCGCTCGAATTATCGGTCTGTAACAACTTTCCGAAACAGTTCACTAATTTTTACTAAACGACTTGATAATCTTTACTAAAACATTTCTCTTTATACATATTTCAAACGATTTTCCCGATTTTATTTCAACGCTATTGGCAAGCTCCGTACGTTACCCTCTCGCGTCGACGGCCCCTTTAAAAAATTCATCAAGCCGAGGAAGGTTGTCGATCTCCCTCCCGGAATGCCCCTGCTCAAGGTGCCTCGTTGTTTCATCAGCAGCGCCGTCGTCTTTAGGAAATCGATCACGTCCGCTCGCGAATTACACTTTTCTCGACGCGATAATCGCTAGCGTCTTGGCCGGGCGAGGCCGAGCGTCAAATTTCCGCGGACGAAGCGAGCAGCCCTCGGCTTCCGCCGGCCGGAGGGCAATTGCCTCGGGCTCCGAATTAGCCGGGGCCTCGGAGGGTACTCCCTCTCTCGGTTAATTAAAAACTGCAATTTTTCCGCGGCAATTTACGTGATGAACGAGCGATACGCGCGCGCACCCGCGTGATACATCGCCCGCTGGCGCGGAGAGCGGACCGCGCCAAGTGATAACGGGCCAAAGTCGGCGCGCGCCTCATCCTCTTAAGAAAAGAACGGCCGCGATTATTCATTGAAAAATCAGAAGCGCCGGAAGGAGGGCAACCGCGAGTATCTCCCCTGCACCCCCTTCCCATTTTCCATCGCTCACGAGGGAGGGTCTGAGGCGACGGCATAGCGGCGCTTCCATTATATAAGACGAGTAATTACGTGCGATAAGGAGATTACCTTCTGCTCTGCGGAGCATCGAACGCTCGGATACCTGAAAGGATAACGTCAATGGAAGAACGGCCGGGGTGGCCGGCGCCGCTCTTCCCCGTTCTAATTACGTAATGTTCATTATTGCATTAAACAAAGTGCTAAAAGCGCGGAGAGGGCCGTCGGACGTGAGGGTGGGAGGCAAGCAAAACGTGCAGTAAAAATATGAAAAAGCTCTGACCCGACGGGAGTCGGGGCAACTCAAGCTACGAGCGGGTGCAACAACTTGCGCTAATGGCGAATTCACCGCTACTTTGAAGCGGCCCCTCTCCAAATGGACCGAGTGCACGGCGCGCCTGCGATGGAACTTTACATTGTTGCCTTCAATTAAATTGCGCGGTCGTTGCCTTTCTTTATTTACTTGGATTTCTTTTTTAATCGTGACGTAATACTTTTACATATTTTTTTAATTCTATGCAATTAGTTTATAATCTACTTTGATAATTAATTATGTAAATTTTTGTTCTTTTAATTGATTTTATTCAATTGTTATAGTAATTTTTTTTTGTATTACCTATAAAACTGTTTTTATATGTTTTAATATCATCGTCTTTAATGGACGCGTGCTTTTAGTAAATATCAGAATATCGGAAAAAAATTCTACAATGAAATAAATTATTTAATAATGTTTTTTTCACATTCAACGATATTTCCACTTGAACAAAAAAGGAATAAGTAGATTGTGGCTCATTATGAATTTTTAATATTTCTCCTACAGTATTTGAGAAGAAAGTCTTTCCGATTGCTACTGAATGAGTCAATCGAAGAATTCACAGAGAAAAGCCCGCCTTATTACCGTAGAATCTACGGCGAACGTAATTAAAATCCTTCAATCTCTTTTGCCTCACGTAGCAAGTCATTCGTAATGCGATTCCCCCTTGAATCAACTGACGACAATAAATTTTTCAATCTAACGGGCATCCAAGAAACACGTAAATTACTTGCGAAATCAATTGAAGCTTAATATATACCTTACTTTCTAAAAATAAGTAGTAATTGAAGATTATTACCTTCCAGAACATTTCTCTGAGTAAGAAATTAATTTCTGATTTAATTTTTCCATCGTTTCGTGTACTACGTCAATGAAAAATAAATTAAACTATTAAAGGTTATCTAAAAAGTGCTTCTCTTTACTGATAGTCTGCTATAATCTACCAAAAAGTTCATAAAAAGAACCAGTGCATTGAAATGGATTCGTATATTCAGGCGCATTTTTTTCCAAATGCATAAAGAGAAATGTTAACTAAAAATTTATATTGATTCTGTTTTCCAAATGTAAAATTGTTAAACTATTTGTGAACAGATATTTGTGATACTAACAATAAGTACAATATCTGAGTGAACATTAACAAGCGAGGACGTTTAATTTACTGTTTATTTACATTGCAGATTATCGTACCATCGTACCCGAAATAAATTGCATTACGATAACAAACGATGAATATACTACGAGAATTTCTCCTTTTCGATTCATTAACATTCTCCTTTATTTCAGTAAATATTTGATATCAGGTCCAGTTTTATTATGAAAATCGCTGCAACGCTTTGAAAGCTAAACGCGCTATTTATATTCCACGCCTGTCCCCTTTTATTTTCTTATACGATACGACACGATATTAAAATCATCCCCGGCTCCGCGGAGCAAATTTATTCGCTTCGAACGTGTATCCTAAAAATATAATGGCCAGCAATAAAAGAAAAGATGAAAACACGTTGTTGACGACGACCCCTTCGAGACACGCGGGAAAAACAAACGCCCCGCCCGAGAAAATAATACGATGTAGTTGCCGAAAAGATAAAATGGATTGCTATCGGTATACAGCGTGATGACGTTTTTTCTTTTTTTTTATCTCTCCTTTTCTCTTTTTCATTCTTCTTTCCGCTCGCCTATACCCCCCTCCCCCATCAGCCGCGCCCGCGACGTTCAGATACAAACTTGCGAGATCCTCGCGTCCGGAGCCTCGGCGAAGCACTAACCCCTTTAATTTTGTTTCAGACAATGGGCTGCCCCCCGTGGAGCAGAGCGATGACGGATGGCTGAACTTTACGAAGATCAGCCGGGACGAGAGCGGCTGGTACAAATGCTACACGCGTCACATGCTCGGAATCTTCACGAGCATCGGCTACTTTCTCAACGTGCGCTGTGAGTCATAATTTCCCCTACCACCTGCCCTATATAAGTGCCTAGTCCCTCTAGTGTCCCTCTTCCCTTCGGCCCGCAGCTGTACCTCGTAAACCTCACGAAGGGGAGGAGGAGAGGGAAAGCCTCGTTTGAAGCGGGCTCGCCTTCTTTTCTTTTCTACGGCGGAGCTTCTTTTCAAGCGGGGGACTACCGCTTTATGCAGCGAGGCCGTCCTTTTGCCTGTCAAAGCTCCGCTCGCGCGCTCCTCCCTTTTCTTACCCCCCGGCGTCGGCCGGGGCTCTCTCTCTCTCTCTCTCTCTGACGACGTTATTGGCCGGTGACAAAGACTTTTTGAAAGAGCGCGAGAGCCCTGGCCCTCTTTCACCGGGGCTTTATTTATAGCTGAGTTTTACGCGCGATATTGGACCGGAGATGCGAGACGCGCGATTGAACGCATAGGCTTAATTAAGTCGCTGAGAGTAGGGGTGCGAGATACTTTTATTATTTGCCGTTGCAGTGCGAGATGATTTTATGGTTTCCTCGAGTGCGTTGTGTTCTTCGGTATCGTTTTGGTAGGCGTGTGACGAGAATAAGGAAGAACTCCAGTACTGTTAAATGTACATTTCGGAAAATAAGGAGTATAGGGCTAGTTTAGTCAGACCGTCGATATTTTTTATTTAAGTCTGAATTATTTAGAAAATAGGAAGTTAAAATTGTGGAGAAATAAGAAATAATCAGCAATTATTTATGTTTTGTGTGTTGACGTAGTCTAGTAGTTAATATCAGGATTTAGTCAGGCGTGTCCAGTAATAGGTATGTGGGGTAATTATTGTGTAGAATAAGTATTTTTAAAAAGGGAGTATTTAAAACAAAAATAACCGTATAATTTTATAGTTTGGTAGGTTATACTTTATACTATTTGACTTTTATTTCGATTATACATTCAATGGACCTATAAAAATAAATATATAGAACAGCAACACAGCGAAAATATAAATGTTAAAAACATAAGTACCTATTATTTGACTCGTTTTTTTATTTTATACCAATGTTATTTTTAGTTTTTTAGTCTACATTTAGCATATAAGAACTTCAAATTATTAAAAAAAAATATTCGTAAATAATTTGCGATTAATTGTTTACCTACTCGAGTAGTCAATGACAGGATAAGCGATCTAGAATAAATATTACATACAATATAGACTATAAGAAGTACGTAATATAACTAATGCGCATAACGTGCTTCTGAAGAGGATGTACTAAAATAAAAATATCCATACGATTTTATATTTTTATTGGTTACACGTTTGTATTATTTGACTTCAATTCGATTATATTCAATAAACGTACAAATAAATCAGAACTGCAAAGCAGCGAAAATATAGATGTCAATAAAACAAGTAGTAGTAGACTCGAATGACCAGACCAGTTATATTTCTCGTGTTTTAGCCTATATTTCGAAAATAGGAACTTAAAATTAAAAAAAAAATAATAATTTGTATTTTTATTCTTTCTCTCGCAGTAAATATCATGAACTAGCCTATATTAAAAATTTTGATTTTATTCATCATTTCAAGTAGAGTTGCTAAAATCAGTATTACGAGCATTTAATAGCGAACCCATTCATCACTGCACGTTAACAAAATAATGCACAGCTCTTTATAAACCCACAAATGTTCAAATGTTCAATGCCCGTCTATCCCGAAGCAGTTAGCAAAGATCTTTACCGGCACGGGGCTTATGCCTGCTTTTGAATAATTTCGGCGTAATCTCTCCAGTTACCGGTAGTCGAGCCATGCCAGCTCCTGCGGGCGCATTAGCCTCGCCGGCGGATCGACGCCGCCGATATTGGTTCAGTAATGCCGAGGCGCAACGTTATCGTTCCACTGCTTACCACTAAGACACTGACCCATTTCCGCGAGTCCACCTTCGTAGGGCCCCATATACGACCTATATGACGAGTGTCCGATCTGCGTGCGACACTCCTCCCTGTTCTCATAATCAAGGAACGCGAGCAACGATCGCCCGGAGTTTAATCCCCGGGCTTCCGGAAACTAATCTACGCGTAATTTCGATGGCGCGCGACGGGCTATTAAGTGCCCGCGCGCCGTTCCGGGTGCAGCTGCACGCAGCGCAGGAGGATTTATCGATTTACAGGCGGCGGCTGCGGCTACGCCTCCTGCGGGAGGGTAACTTATCGGCGACGCGTCGGGGAGGCTGCAGCGATGATCGGGCGCAACGCCGAGCCCCTGCTCTTCATCCCCTGTTGATGATGGGACCGGAGGGCGATGTTTGATGAGAGGGTCGATAGCAATTTGGGCGGCATGCGTTTAATTTTGGACTTTGTTTGGAAGAATATGGCTCTTTTAGCGAGGAAATTGTTTTCTAAGTGTTTAATTAGAATACTGAAATAGTTTGTCCTTCGATTGTTCGGATTTTTTTCATGCGCAAAATATATAAAGTGCCTAGATTTAATTAGTAGATTTGTTTTGAATACTGAAGAAATGTTTTGTAAATGTATACGAACTTTAAACTTCGTCGTTTATGTACGAAACTAAATCTGATATGATTTATTATAGCAGCGAGTTACGCTCGGTGCAGAGGCAACTTTCACACTCGTTCAGAGGCTTTGCTTCCGTCGTGTGCCAACTCATTAAGTCTCGCTTTACCGACGCAGTAGTAAAAAATAATACACGCGGTATGAGCGTTTGGCAGACATCCTTGCACTAGTGTTTTTTGTTTTACTATATATTAGAAACATCGATTTTGCGTAGTAATGATCTAATGTACTTGTTAGCATTTATGTCTGACTGAATCCTGATATTGACTATTCGAGCATGTTAAAAACTAAACTCGAATTGTTTCTTAATTATTATTATTTATTATCATAAGTTCGTATTTACTAAAAACAGACTAAAAAGCGAAAAATAAAACTGGTCTGACCAAACCAGTCCAATACTACTTATTTTATTGACATCTATATTTTCGCTGCGTTGCAGTTCTGATTTTATTTGTCTATTGAATATAACCGAATTGATGTATTAGTTTTTCAGAAAATTCATATAGATCATTTTACATTACTAATTGATAAAAAAAACTTTCTGCAGCAGACTGCCAAAAACGTATCAATTGTGTTTACAAATCCCATACATGTATCTCCAGATGTTTTCGACGAAGTTGACTTGAATTTTCACTGTGCTTAGGTCATTTGGTCAAAATACCACTATCAAATCATTATGAAAATTGTATGTCAATCTTCTCAGCCTCAATAACTCAATAGAAAATCAATGTCTTGCCATGCACATCTTTTACTACTTACGTGTATTAACATAAGTGACGAGGCTCCCCTTTTCATAAGCTAACGTATAAATTAAAATGTTATCATTGATTCTATTTAAATCAATCGAATACATCGGTAAAAGATAATTGAAAGCAGATAAGTGGCTCGACCGTAAATATGTTAATGGAGAAATAAAGCACCGATCAATCTTAATCTATACGCGAGTAAAGTATTCATTTAAAAACTGTCCTTCAATCGCCTGTGGACAAAGAGCACTTGCACAGATTTAAAATGTAATAGAAATTATGCGACTTGATATACGGAATGGAAAATCGATAAACAATAAGAGAAGGAGAATTATTAAGTTTGATTGTTGAAATCTCATTCCCAGATATAAAATCGTGATCACTGAAACTACGTAAATGGCGAAATTACGAAGGTTTAGAGGTAACAAATTTCCAATGACGAATTAGACACTAAAATATGAGTATTAATTTTGCGGCGTTCCAAAGAGGGGGTGATTCTCGATGAGGAAGATGAACGACCGATACTCATTTCGAACTATCGACGAGTTAGGTTTGGTCTCTGTAAGATGAACCGATGAGAGGACGTCGGGCGGAGGGATGGGCGGGTCGAAGCCGTTCGATAGGAAATTTGCAAATTTTCGCGATGGGGCTCTGGTAATTTCCGTTTGGCTCGGTGGCTTCCGTCCCTGACAAATGACTGTGGTTTCCGGCTCGTATTGACGTCAGCGCGTCGCCCGTGCGCTATGACTCTGCCCGCGAAATCTAATTCCAAGCGCGATTCTGCAATCGCACTTACGTGTCATGCCAACTTTCCAATGAGGAAACTCGTTAAACTAGTCGGGCTTATGTTTTATCGGCTCGTACATTCTCTACGAATTGGATAAATACGGTCTAATCCCCTAAAGCGAGTGTGCGAAATTAAAGTCGATGTTGCGATTTTTTTTATACTAGTAATTATACTCCGATAAGTCATTAAAGGACTGTTATTCGTATTTGTATTAAAAAGTAAATTTAAAAACGTGTGTGGATGAATATTATAAAAGATTAATCAGTATTTTATGTAATTTACATTATATTAAAACTTTCGTAGAAAAATAGAAAACTGAATGACGAAATATCCTTTTAAAACGATATACTTTTGTATTACAATTGTAAGATAGATAAAATTCTGAAACTAATATTTAGTTTATAAAAGGTCACTTAGTTTTCATCAAATGTTAACTCTTACATTTAGCGGGAAAGATTTGACAAAGATTTATTTTACTTTAATTTTACGTTGACTTGTTCAACGTAAGACAGTAGAAACGGACGGGTATAGTCAGACGAAGACTTACAGTCATCTTTTTAAAACTTTTATTTCAAGTCATTTTGTTAAAATTAAATGTTTTTTCATTATTTTATTATTTTTATTATTTACATTCAGGTTGATAAAATTTAACTGATCGACAATAAAGTATGTGATTATTTAAAATAATCAAATAATAGTAAATAATTTATAAGCTAAGTTTCGCCAAACTAATGTGAGTTTCTTTTTCCGGATTTATAGATAAAAAAAATTATCGCCAATGGTACGCTTAAATCTTAGTATTACAAACATTGTAAAAATTATAAAATAAAAAAAAAAATGACGTTATTTCTCTACAAACGGATGAGGTACAGAAAAAGTAAATCAGCAGTTTACCAAGCACTATAACACGACAACAGCAGATAAGAAAGTAACAGAACGAGATCCCGGCAGGTAGAAAAGAATTAGGTCAGGTTCCGCGTGTACAGAGAGAGAAGGAAGCTCAAATCGCCCGTTAGCTGTAGGGCAAACTATCGGACACCTATAATTTCGTATTGAATGTAGGGGGAGGGGAAAAGAGGGCGGCACGAGTTACCGCGAGCGAGGTAAAGATTTCGCGACGATGTCTTTCCCCTCTAAACGTAGAAATTTATCCACGATACGTGCCGCTGCTCCCGATGGGTCGACCTCGGCGTCCGCGCGAATTATTTTAAGCCGGCGCCCAGTTGAATTCCTGCGGCGCGACGGTCCTAAAGCTCCTTTCGGCCGACAAGGCTGCGATCTGTCGCCGTTACGATAGGGGAGAACTTATTGAGTTTTTCCGGTTCATAGCGTGGAAATGGCGATTACAACTATTTTCTTTTTTTTTGCAAGGAGATTGCCTTGGCTTTTGCCGAGCTTTCAGTATTTATCAGCTCTATTTTATATATTTCGTTAATGTTTATTAGGAACTGAGTGTAGATCTATTTTTACTGTTATTGCATTTATTGGTCAATTTTTTCTTGTATTTTTTTTTTTTGAATTCTATTATAATTATGAGACATGTATAATACTTTCTTTTTATTGCGATGATTCGTAAGAAAGGAATAAGCTTATTGAAAATAAGTAGTTGCTGGCGTTTTTGGTCAAACCATACTCGCATTATTAATTCCTTACTTCCTTTATAAATTTACAAATTAACATGTTCTGGAAAATAATGCCTTTTGAGAGGAAAATTATGCATTATTTACTGAATTGAAGTTACAGTCTATTTGTTATTTTATTTTTATTTTTTTTTTTATAACTCTATGGGGAAAAAAAGTAAACAAAATCAAATCACAAACAAATTTTTAAAAAATTTCTTTTAAAAAATTTTTGAAGTTAGATTTTTAAATTTAGCGCCATTTAACCGGACGTGTCCACGCACCAATCAAATCGCGTTTTAAAATGCTTCACAACATCCTAGCATCCTTTATATTTAAGAGATGATTCTTCCAAACCCAGAAATGCATTTATCAATAAAATTCGAGCCTCTCGTTCTTAAATTATAAACCAATCGATAAAAAATATAGCCAGGTGTTTATTTCCGGGAAAAAAGTAGTCCATCCAAAAAAAAATGTCAGAAGCCATAACACGGATTCGATAATTCCACGAGGGAGCTGTCGATGCGGCGTCTCCGAGCAGAGGTTTGGCACGTATATGGGCGAACACGTAAATCGTTTCGCGAGGTATCGTACCGTTTGTCGGCTCTTCACGAAAGCCACGTCAATGTGCGGCCGTGCGGAGTCTATACATCGAGCTCGTCGATCGACCGGCAACCCGTCCTTCCGCCGGCTTTTCTCGCTTCTACCCTTCCCCACGGGTGGCCGCTACACGATAACTTCCAAATGTGCTTTCTCATTAGGGGCTCGCCTCGACCCTCTGATTTTTGCTGTCTATTCTCGGCATTATGGTCGATATAGTGTTTTGCCATTACGTAAACGAGATACTGCCTTTTGACGGAAATGCGAGGGCTTTTTACCTGTCGGTATGATTTGTGGATTGAATTAATCTAATAGACTAAATTTAGCTAGGATTAGGTGAATATTATTTTTAAGGATTTCTATTCTTTGATCCATTCAACTTCTCTATTCTTGAATCTTTTTTTCAATTTTTCAATGAATTGCAACAATTACAAAAATCAATGTAAAATACAAAATAAGAAATATTAATTGTTTGTAGTGAAATAATTATTCACGCTATCATGCGTTAATGCATTAAATTTTCAAGAAGGCCTGATTTATTAACTAATGTTATTATATTATCCACTGACAATTAGTGAAGTAAATAAATCTACTTTTACGCACTAAACATTAATCGGGATTATTTTTCGATCATTAAATTAAGGGCACGTTTCGTCTCAGCTTATTGGACTTATCAGCTAAGTAAGACGTTACTAATCCTGCCTTAGAAGCGATTTTAATTGAATAATTTTTTACTTAGTTTACCGTCAAGAGTCTCCTCACGACCTTCATTGAGCTCGACTAAGCACGAACAGAAACCCTGCTTTTACTCAAATCTCCCGTCGCGTTTTTATCTCGTGAATTGTTTTGTAAAAGGTTCAAATTACTTTTACAGCTAAGCCCCAAAATTTATTCGCAATCCTTTGCTCTAGTAATCATTTCGTGTAGAGTTAGATCATTTCGTTCAATTTCATCATGTACTCTAATTTGGTTATTTGTTTGTGCTGTAAATTTATATTTGTATTTTCTTTTGTAATTAATTTTCGCGTTAATAATTAATTCAATCCTTAGGAAAATTCATTACTTCATTGGATTTATTTCATTGTACAAAGCTGCAAGTAGAGAACAAATCTACCTAAATGTCTTTAGGTATAATTTAATTTAACACCCCTCAGAGTTACATCGATAATCATTTCGCAGACTAACCAACGATAAAAATCACTAAGCTATACAATGATTACTTTAAAAACATAAACATAACATACTTCAAGTTTTCAACGTATATATTAAAATAAATTTTCTTTTTATTTTCCACTCATCTCGATAAAAAACAAACCTATATATACCTACTGTTTTCTCAAGCATCCCGCATATCTACATTTCATACGAGAGTACCCAACTCCGTACCCTCAAGATAAAGTACACCCATTCCCGATATACCTTCCCCCGGCCGTAAAACGAATGAAAAGGCAACACAATAAAAGCGGCCGATCTCTTGTTTTTTATGCATTCAAAGACGACCCGGAGATCGAAACGGAAGCGGAGGCATTGAACGGCGAGGCGACGGACTCCCGCAAGATCGAGGTGCAGATTGGCGGCGCCGTGACGCTGGAGTGCGACGGCGGCTGCTGGGGCCACGGACCCAACATGGACCCTGCCGGTGGACCCGGACCCCTGGCCCTCAGTAGGGTCGTTTACCAGGAGGCGGGGGAGTACCGCTGCGTGGCGCCCGACCGCAAGATGCAGGACACCTGGCGGGCGCAGCAGCCCTACCACATCAAAGTCACCGGTGAGTACACCCTTCATACCGTAGTTGGCATTCATGACATATTTTTAATACAAATTTTTGTATTGCTCGTACTCGTTCAGGCGAGTTAGTTTTGAATGACCTAAATATACAGCAGGTGGAACGGGCTCGACGGATCCGATAGTTTACTGGATTTTAAATGCCGATTTTTCGGTTGTTGGGGACAATAGGATGGGAAAAAAATGACGTATTTTTTCCTTTTTTTTAGAATAAAGTGCGAAGGGTTTTGTTTGAAAGGGTTTAAACGAGATTGATGGATGGCCCAATTGATTACAGAGGTGCATGTCAAAAAGAAATAAAATTTTATTTATTCCGCCTGGAGCGCGCCGAACGACGGCTGCATTGTTTCCAGTCAAATGCTGCGAATAACAAACTCGCGAAAATAATCAAATTGGTTTATTAAAACTATTTTAAAAAAGCCGAGCGCAAATTGGACTGTTTTGAATTTAAATTAAATATAATGGAGAAAGAACAAGAGCATGAAATTATTCGGATTTTACTACGTCTATAGAAGTGCTTTTTCATTTAATTCGAAATAATCTCAGACAATTGACAATTGAATTCCATTTTATTTACAAACTGTTTATACTAATATTCTGTTAAGGGTATAGAGTACATGCTCGGAAAAAAATAGAAAAAAAAGTTCTTTAATTAGACTACAAACTTGAAAAAATCAAATATGTTTCATGTTTCATCGAACAAATACCATTCTGAGACTACTTTAGGTTAACAAAACACAAAAATTAAAAAAATGATTTAGTTTTAATAAGGTATAGGGCACTTTACCAAGTTTAAAAATTAACCTCATTCTGATTATAAATTTCTAGTGAATTTTTCTTCAGGCCACTGTAAAAAAAAAAAACACTTCAATTTATTTAGTTCAAGAAAATCCACCGAAAAGGAATTCATAAAAAATACTTCCATGGAGCAGAAGTAAGCTCGAATTGAAAAAATTTAAATTTTAAATGGTGAAAGCCTTTTCAACAACATTATAGCCTTATAACGCAAGCGCATCGCCTTAATGAAAAATTCTCCTCTCTCTCTCTCTCTCTCTCTCTCTCGCTCTCTCTCTCTCTCTCTCTCTCTCTCTCTCTCTCTCTCTCGTTTCTTCCCGACTCCATAAAACTGGAGGAACAGCAAACGAAGCAATAGCGTTAAAATCGGAGCATCGAGGTCACAGCACCGGCGGCAGAAATAAAAGCAACGAAGGAAAGAAAAAAAACAAAAAAAAAAAAGAAGTAGAAAGAATGCGCAGAAAATATCGAAACACACGAAGGCAGCGTTTGCAATTTCTCACGAAGCGCGGCGCGGGGTATAGGGATCTTGGCCGGCGATGCGTCGGCGGACCATTATCGCGGCAATTGGTGCCACGCCGCTGTACACCGTCGCCGAGTCAGCAAAGAATTTACAGGCGCAAACTCGAAATTCCCGCTCTCCGTTATATTCCTACCCCCTCCCCACTCAGCTCCTGTGCTCTCAAGTCGTGCGAGAGAACGAGCCGCGGCGTCTGCCAAAAATTGACGAAAATTGCATTAGCGCGCGGTCGGCCAAGCCGCCTGCGAGTTTGTCACTATTATGAATATCGCCGGCCAACGGTGCAGCTACTCCCTCCGAAGGGGCTCGATTCGCTGATTCGGCGGCCATCTCTGATTGCGATCCCGCGTCAAACCTCGCCCCCGCGATTTCGCGCACCACCGGCCCGGGACAAACAGGTTTACGAGCGCGAACTCGGGTGTGTCGTCTTCAGGCTTCACTTTTTCTGCCCTTCTTGTTCTTTACCTCCATCCTCCTGCTCTTTTTTTCTTTCTTCTGTTAACGTCTGGTGGGCTAATGCCGGAGGATCCAGCGGGCGCACGTACGAGGTTCGACGGGGATTCGCAGTGCTCGGGAGCTTTTATATCCCCGATTGCGCGGCGTACCTCCGAGGCACATCCACGATAATTGAAAAGCTCCCCGGCGCAGGCAAGTAAAACGCGCACTGCTCGAATTGGAAAAGGAAATGAGGTAGGGCGCCGCGCGGACTCGCTACGGGGGTGGGGGTGGGAGATCCTCAAATCTTGGCCGTAAGCATACGCTTGAGATAGTCGTGTTATTGGATGAAGTCTACCGGGTCGCTCGTTACTCGTATTGTTCTGTTCGTCTCGGGGTACAGTGTTGGATGAGCGGAGTCTTGTACTTACTGTACTGGAGCCTAAAATAAAATTGGTCCGTTCTTGATACGAAAAAAAATGTCTTGATTTTGATGGATCCATTTGGGTATACTTTAGGTTGCGAAATTGAATTATTAGTTAGATAATATAGGAGAGTATGATGTTCAACTTATGTAGGTAGATCTGAAGAATTGTTTGATTGTAATGCACGATGATGGATCACATTAAACCTTGAGATTTTATTTATTTATTTGTATACATCATTTTATGGGCTATAGGGAGATCATTTGTTAGTCTTTGATTTTTTTATCCACTAACTTCTGAATAAATTTGAAAAAGTGAACACAAAAGTAATTAATTAATTTGATTTTCGGTTGTATTTTTATAATTTATTATTGTATAGAGTTACTTATATTAAATCCAAGTTTCTTAACATTTAAGAATACTACTTTATATGATAAAGATTTCTTCCGTGCAGTGATTTGATTGTTGACTGATAAAACATATTAACTACACTGTAGAGTAATTATAAAATCTTAAGATCCAAAGTTTTCATCAGAGCGAAATAATTCTTTAAATTATGATCTACTCGTTAGTGCATAGTTTGCGGCAATTAAAAGATAAATCATTGTAATATCGTAAAATTTTAAAAGATTTTTATACATAAAACTATGCAAGTTTATAGTTAGCTACTTTTCTGATGCGATTTAAATAATAGAATTTTAGAAGACAATTAGAAACTTGCGTAAAGTCGAAAAAGTATTTGAAAGGTGAAATTCCAAACTATTTTCTCCAATAAGACTGTTGTAATTGAAAAATCGATGCAGCAACGACTGCACGAATTATCTCTAAATTATCCCGGGCATTTTACCCGTCCAATTCTAAATTCGAAGCGAAGCTTAACCAGCTCGCCGCTAGACAAAACAAAACCAAATCTCCCCCAATATTTCCTTCCTTTTTTTTTGCGGATCGACTGCAAGGCCTGACTTTTAGGTCAGTCTTTTTCTACGCCATTGCTTCGCTTTTAAAAGTCCGTAGCGTGCGCTCTTTTTAACAAAAAGAAAAAAAAAGGGAGAAACCAACGACCAGAGAGCCGCGCGGTAAGGTAAAGAGAGAGCGAGGGTGAGGTTGAAAAAAAAAAGAGAGAAAGTCGACTGCCGAAGAGGCAATTTACGATTTTACAACACGCGCGGCCGATCAAAGGGCTTACTTCGCTATTTAATTTTAATGCGAGAGCCGCTACTCGCCAGCGCCTCAGTATTTCGCCACGCTCGAGATTCTCGATTTCCAATAATCCCGAAACGTGCTGCAAGGCCTCTCCATTTCGGGGAGAGGCCGGGCTTTGAGCAATCCGAGAGCCAAGTTTTTTGACACTATGAGCGGCTCCCGCGATTTTGCGACTCTCTCCTCCCCTCCCCTTCCCGGAAGAGGTCGAGCCGTCCAGAATTTTCATCGGGATTTTCGATGCCAACTGATAGTACCCTCCCTCCTGTAGCAGAACCCCTACTATTTAACGATATTTTCTCTTTTTTTAATTTAAATTATTAATTCGATTACGGAGAAGCAGGGCATTAAACTGAGAAAGCTTTTGGGCTCTTAAAATTATTGCAAAAGTTATTTAATATTTTACAGTATTTCAATTAAAAATTACGAGTATTTATTGGAGTAAACTTTTAGAGTAATTAAAAGTTAGAACTCGAAGTTTGTAAAATTTACAACAATTTTTATAGGTATGTCCTTTCAATGCCATACAATTTGTCCAAAACTTTTTTCATTCTACGTAATTGAAGCGTAAAGCAGGTGCTTTTCGCAGCTCGAGTACTGAAATTCTGAACGCAAAATGGTAACGCTCAATCAGTGTAACTCCGAATCCCCGATGACAATAAAACATTCAGCGTAGCGTAAATTAATTTGGCAGCACAGTAAAAGCAGCGTATGGCAAATTGAATGATTAATTTGGGAAAGTTGTTGATGCAGTGCTTCTCGGCGCGCTTTTGATTGTATACGCAAGAAATTTCGCAAATGAGAGAGGGCCAAGAGAGAGAGAGAGAGAAAGAGAGAGAAAGTGAGAGCGAGAGAGAAAGAGCGAGGGAGAGAGAGAGAGAGATGGAGCCTACTGCGCGGGCGCGCATCATGTAAATGGTAGACTTTGTGCCGAGGGAAACAAAGCCACTCAAACAAACTAATTTATTAGTTTCTGCTTGCGCGGCAAACGCAAAATTCAGACCGTCTATGTTTCTGTATTTAAGTCAACTCTCAGGCGCTCCGCCTGCCCAAAACATGAAGGATCGCAAGCTCGCGAGCTCCGGTCGGCTTTGGACGGTCAAAGGTAATCTTACTGGGGGTCTCTCCTCTCCTTTCCTTCTCGCGTCAAAGTAACTGGCGCTTTTAAAATTCGAATCAGATACTGCCGCGCTGTTTTGCGAAATTCATGCTCGCAATTAGCCTCGAATTTCATGCAGCTAGATGGAAAACTGGGTCGCAAGTTCTCTCGATATTACATCGTGGCAATTATTTTCGAAAGCTTGAACATTCCGGCATTGCGCTTTCTTTTTTATCGTTTCTACTAACCTATCCTCTAATGTTTCCGGTCGAATTTACCGCTATCGAAGGCGATTTCGAATATACTTATTATGAGTCAATAGTAATGAATGTAAAAAGCAATATTATTCTTTATTTTTTACATTTATTGATTTAGCAGTAGAAAATTGACAAATAATGGACTTCAGCTATTTCAAAGCTAGAATACCACTACCCTACTTATTACTTTTGATAGAAAGCTTCTCTCGGCAAAAGTTCCTTTGTTCCCCCAAAAAAATAAATTTATAGCAAACAATGATTTTCAAATCTGAATTTAAAAAGGGAAAAAAGTGGATTATTCATTATTTAAATTTCGAAATCCGACATTGGTAAGCTCCGCGGATTCCTCGGGAAACAAAGCTGGCTATCCGCAAATGGAGCGAAATCCCAGTGCGCGCGTCAAGCCCACCGATCGAAGTCCCCGCGCGCGAATCTCCCGCGGCCCAGTGATTTTTCCCTGTCGGTCGTTCAGTTAATTATCGCGGCTTTTGCACCTCCGCGCACGGAAAAAAAGTAACACGAGACAATCGCGAGCGTCGCGGTATTTACGACGCTCGAAGAGGTAGGATACAAAAAAAAAAAAAAAAAAGAAAAAAAACGAGGCACCGATGATCCGCATCTGGCCGACACTTCACTAGCAGCTCTTCGCCCTCCCTCTTTATGGCACCGCGGAGTTTATAGAACGGATAAAAATTGATGGAGCTTTCGCTGCGCTGACCCAATCACCAAATTCGCTGCAAACCGAGATTTTTGCGAGCTACGTGTTTCTCCGATGTGGTCAGGCGATTACGTTGGATTTACAATAATTTATATTTATATATATAAAAAATTTTATGCTACGATTTTATAAGTGCGTTACCCTTAAATCTGCTATTTTACGAAAAACACTCTGCTAAAAATGTAGCACAGCGCGCATCAAAAAGTGGTAGACGTAACAATTTTATTTTGTTTTTATTATCTTTCGAAAACACTATAAAAGTTTGACAATTCCATTCTCGGTAAACAACTTGGAGACTATATATAAATATATATATACTCTCTAAATCTGAATTAGTGAAAATTCTCCAATTTCACTAAACAGTGAATAGTCACATATTCCTAGTGAAAAGTATCCCACTAATTCAATTAGTGGGATACTTTTAACCTGCAGTGTATTACTATATACATCAAAATTTCACTAATTCAGATTTACATAGTATGCCCCGAGATTTTTATTACATATACGCCACATTTAAAATGACCAATGAAAGTGCTTAATAAAAACAATGAAAAATCCTGATAAGAGTCACCTTGAAAAAAAAGGCTCGACCGCCAACTGACGCAACGACTAACCGGAAATAATTGCCTTCTTAGCATTTACTTCTCGAGTGGCCTCGTAGCAGGCTCGAGTGCTACCGGAGCGGTAGACGCGCGTTAGGCTAAGCATGAATTATTAACGTATTAGACCCTCAGGGTGGGCAGGGGGTTGCCGGGGCTGGATACAAATTGATTTATGATCGCGGCGCCGCGCCCCGCATATCTGATATTACACTGCGCGGGAAGCGTATAGGCCCCTTCGCGCCTAGGCCTAAGCCTCGTCTCAGATTCCTCGAGGCTTCTCGTTTTATCGAACTGTATAAAGAGGTTCGATGCAAAGAAAAAAAGAAGAAAAAAAATCTGCGTCATAATTGATTAATCTCTGCTTGACTCGGAGGAGGACTGGGGTTGGACGATTTCCACGAGCGCATCTAGCTGATTAAGAATTCTTGGTCGATGAGGGAATTTTTCTTTTTAACGCGACGAAGATACGAGAGAATTCCCGACGGGGACATTTGGATTCATTTGAAGGAAAGTTTAGAGTAAAGTGAGAATTTCATTAAACGGCTATTATAAAATTTACTTTTCTGAGTTGGATAGTTGGATATGTAAAGTAGGATTTCTCTTTTTTCCTGGAACTTTTCAACTCGAGAATAGGAACACTGAATGTTTATACATTATGTTTATATATTTAATTTTTTAAGAGGAGTAAAATAGCTACTTAATGTTTTATTATATATGTCCTTGTATAAATTTATTAATTCTGATTAATTGTTGACTGCAGGCACTTAACCTATAATTGTATGTTAATTAGAAATTCAAGCTGATCATGTCAAGTTGATCAGAATTTCAGTAATAAGTTGAACTAATTATGTTCTGATGAATTTCTGGTTAATTTTCCACCAGAGTATCCTTTTAATAAGCTTCAAAAAAATTCTATGCACCGCGAAATTTTACTAGAAATAAATTACGAGAAAAAACAGAATCAAGGGACGTTTTGACTTTGCAATTTAAACAAAAAATTCTAATAATAAAAGAATTACACGAATTCTGTAAAAAGGATGACGAAGCTCTCGTAAAAAATATAGATCTTTTTTATCTGATAAAAATTGTAGGAAAAATTTTAATTCCTAACCGTTTCTCGAATATGTTTTTTTATATCATTTTTGCAGGGAGCTTCCCCATACTTTTTTCGATGAAATTCTCTGAGTATACATAGAAACCACGTATCACAATTTACATTTATGATTTATTTAATTATTATTAGCACACTTATTTAAAAGTAAATTTTTAAATAATTAGAAAAATTTAAAAACTTGACGATGCCTCAATTAATCTACTTGAGACATAAATTTCTTTGATGACACAACTAGGAATATTAAACCGTTTTGAATTTGGCACTGTTAAACCGGAAATTTATCTATTAGCCAATCGGATTTCTTCTTTAAATTCTTCGCAACATTTTATCGTCGTTTTTTCAAGAGAGGAAATTCACTTTGACGTTCTCGCGCTGTCGAATGTCACGTTATTCCGTTGCATCCGTTTAAAGTTCATTCGAAAATTGGGTATGCTCCTACAAAAGAGGAAGCGAAAATGCAACGACCTTAAATAAACAAAAAAAAAAAGAATCATTTCAAGTTCCCGGAAAATCTCGAACAAAATTCAACGGAGCGAGGAATTAAAGTCACAGCGACCACAGGCGAGCTTGGTAAAAGCGCAATATTTATTATTAATTATATTTGTCTGACAACGTGGAAATGATAAAGAGACGAGGGGGTGGAGGAGTAAAATCGCGATACGCGAATGAAAAATTGCGACAGGCATTGTCCGTTTGATAAGGGGAATTTCCGCGCGGAATAAATGCTCCGCTCGATCAAAATGCGCCGAGGCGCTTTTTAATGCGAAAAAAATGTAGAGCGCTCCGCTGCGCGGACAACGTGTTGCTCTCGGCCGTGTGCACACGTGCAAAATGTCGAGTCTCGTCGCGGGGGGGAATTTCGCGCTCCCGCCACTGACGGCACGTCGCATGAATAGATAAACGCTCCGATTTTCGCGGAAAACGCGAAATTCAATGCGCGACCCGGCGCGACATTATTATTTGACCATAAACTGTATCGATTCCGTGGCGGACGCGCTGCACTGAAAACCCTGGGGTATATAAAAATCTTGGCACCAAAATCCCTGTATACGTTAAAAATAAATAAATAATCTTTTTCTGAAGTTTTGCAATAATCTTTCAAATTTCGTTTATTATTGATAGATTTTATGTGTAGTAACGAAATATGTATTTCGAACTGAGGACGTATTTGTTTCGACTAATAATGATGCATAATTTCATTTTAAATTCTGCGAATTCGTATAATTTATTTCGTGTTAATTGACACATAAATAAAATGCTTAAAATTATTATTGTCCTGTAAATAATTACTGCATGGATAATTTACTATAATTTT
Organism: Sycophila texana; assembly: GCA_035582955.1. NCBI lineage: Eukaryota > Metazoa > Arthropoda > Insecta > Hymenoptera > Eurytomidae > Sycophila > Sycophila texana. The sequence continues at coordinate 2,725,951 of JAWWEN010000020.1, forward strand.
AATTTATTTCTATTTCTTGAGAATATGAATAATTTAACATTTGATTTGCTAATGACTGTAACGATAATATAAACAAATTTTAGAATCACTCTTAAATAAAAAAAAAAAAGATTACAGGATTGTTTTGACGCTTTTTGTAAAAAAAAAACTGGAGTGGTCAAAGGATATATGGCGACGGTTGAATGGCGCCAAAATTCAAAACGTGTTTATTTGTGTTTAGAATTGAAATTTGTGTTATCAAATATTACGTTTTTTAAATGTTATCAATAGACTAATAAAATGATTCAAACTTTTTAATTATGCTAACATTTATTTATTATATAAATGTAGATACTCAGAAAAAGTGTGAATGCTGCTCTGACTGATACTTCGAGCTTAAAAATTTGCGAAATAATAATATGAATATTTTTCTAATACTTAGATCTAACTAGGAGAGTGTCAACCCGGATCATGGATTTGGATGAAACTTTGGAAATAGTTTCCTAGATCCAAATAATGAAACGAATCACCTTTAGTTTGATCTCATAGGCCTTTGTTTCGCAGATCCTAGAAAACAGAATACTAAAACAGACGGTACTAGGAAACAATTCCCATAGTTTCATCCAAGTCGGAGAGATCAGGCTTCACACTCTCCTTATAACTGGCAAATAATAAAATAAAACCGTACTGCTTATAAACAAAATTAGCAAACCGCAATAGCGGCGGATTGTCATTTTAAATTTCGTCACCCGTGCATCAGGCCGAGAGCCACTCGTGCGTTTATTCCGCGAGCTTAATAAGCAAGTGTTATTGTATTCCGGAATAGGAGTGGAGCGCTCCCCGGAGCCGGTATTCCGGTAAGGCGGAACGCGCGGGGCCTCGGTTTGAGTTTCCCACGCAAATATAACCGAAGCTCCGGCCTCCGCGCGTAAACAGCGGGACGCTCGTACATTCGCCCGCCCCGGCAGGGGCCAAAGTGACTTCATAACCGGCCGGATAAGGCGAGGACAAATATAATAGGACGAGCACCAACGACGGGCTCGGCGGGCCTCACCTAAACGCCAGCGGCGAGCACGACACTGTATTTACGGCTTTATGCTAATTTTAAACACGAGCCCTCATTTGACGCGGCGCGAAATTCCTCGCGATTAAAAATGGCCCCGCCAAGTTTCTCGGATGCCAGAAACTCGGCGGAAGCGAGCTTCGTGCTTCTCTCTCTCTTTCTCTGTCCCGCTCGCTCGGCCCTATGGGGTGGGGTTGGTGAGCACTGATTTGCATCTACTTCGCCTTTGGGCGTGTACCTTTTAGGGCTGTTTATAGTTTCCGACGAGGGCCTCTACGAGGCGGTGTTTTGCACCGCTTTTAATCTCTCTGGCAGGGGCTTCGAAGGGCTTCTTTCACGATGATCTGATCAAAGGACTTGTTTATTTTCCTGTGAAACTTTTTTTATGATTAATTTTCATATTTTTTTGTTGTCATTATCTTCTTTCGGTTTGATAATTCTTCAGGTAGCTGATTAATTACTTTTCTGGTTTGATCATTTTTAAGGTAGTTTCGCAATATTTTCGAAAGAATCAGATAGTATTACAACAAATAGTCGTATTCTTTGCAAATCAAATAATTTTTTTGTCAGTTTTTTTATATTAACAGATATTATATCGTTGAAATTTTAAGCAAAAAAATTTTATTGTTAATGACTTCTTACACACGCAGTAATTTATAGGAGGCGTTTTGTCTGAAATCAATTATTTTAAACTGTAGAACATAATTCAAAAATTTTTAACAAGATTTTCATCGCTAATGTAAGGTTTAATTTTCAAAACAGTCGTTCCAGGCTCTTGTATATTTTTTTACGATATTTAATAAAAATTTAATAAATTTATCAAAAGAAATTAAAATATATATTAAAAGTAAAATATTTTAATAAAATTAAAAAACTAATAAAATATTTGCAAATTAATTGCGACTCGCATTAAAAGAAAATAATGAAAAACACAAAAAAAACATAGTCTCTCGAGGTATAACAATTATTGTAATAATAAAAGTTTATTATTATTATTATTATTATTATTATTATTATTATTATTATTATTATTATTATTATTATTATTATTATTATTAT
>JAWWEN010000020.1:2728151-2744855 GCA_035582955.1 Sycophila texana
ACTTGTCCCGTAGGTGTGCTTTCAAAATTTTTTTTTTATTTTTAATACCCCAGTTGTTTGTCTATTTCCGTAGAATCCCACATATACATGAGTTCATTTTACCTTCAATATTTAAATTATAAAATACACCTTTGTTTGCTCCTATAATTTCTATTATATTTATTTGATAAATTAAATCTGTTCTCAAAAGAATCAGGAATTCTTTCGTCTTAAGATTTAAACAATTTGTTTTTTCTGTTTATTTTTTTAACAAAAACACGATTATTTGAGCTGATCGTTACTTCACAACTGAATTAAAAACCAACTCCTTCTCAAATTTCACTTCTTAAAACACACAAATATATTTTTTAAAAGAACAATTATTTTGAATGCGAAAAATTCTCAATTTTAACATATACAATTTAAATATGTATACAGTAAATCGTATCCGTAACACAATCAAAAAATCATTTTCCACCGAAATGTAAATTAAACTATTCTTTTGCGTTTACAATAGCAGCAATATTTTAAGCTATACGCGATATGAGTTTAGACCACCTGTTCAAACACCATCAAAAGCAAACGAGTGACCAAGAGCTATCGCTCACGGTCATTACGAAATAGCGCGTATATAGTGTTTTCCCACTTGAAAATTTGGACTCTTCAGCGCCCGTGGCATTATCAGTAACAATTAAACGCGCCCTGAATCCAAACACGTTTAATTCAATGCCCGCCGGTGAGCGCCGCCATCGAGTCGCATCTGTTTATGATAATTAATCATTCCTATGAAAATGGGCCGATTTATCAAGCTCCCACGTACTCCCCATTCAAATATAATTCCCGAAATAACGAGTCAGCCAGAATGAGGGTCACACCGAGAAGTGGACACTGCGATAAGTCGAGAGGCATAATACCCTCTCGATCCACCCCTCCCCTTCCTAAAAATGCGCCGCACGAACAAAGCGTATATATATAACCTTCGACTCGGCGCCCCCGCTGCGTTCGTAGGTATTACCTAAATAAGCGCGAGCGGATCGGCCGAACCCACACACATGTGATCGAATCTCGCGGAGACTTCGGCAGCTTCCGGCGATCGGCAAAAAGGAGCGCTATGGGGAAGGGTTACGTTTTTCTAGCCAACGTCGGGGAATATTGGTCGCTGAAGGAAAAAAATTTCCGATAGACATTCCATCTTCGACGCGGCCCGATCTCCGGGCACAATGGTACAGAAATTGGGAAAAGTCGCGGACGAAGGGGAATGAAAAAAAAAGGAAGGGAAAAGCGATCCAGCGACGTGAGCGGATTTTTAACTGCACACCGCGGCCTGTAATTTCACGTTGAATTTCGCCTGCAGAGGGATCGGAGAGCGAGAGAGACAGTGAGAGACGAAACGGGGTCGCAGAGCGAAATTAATTAATCTCTTTGTTTGATAATATTTCATTTGGTGACAGGTAAAACCAGGCGTTACCGAAAGACGAGTCGGCTGTTACGCTGTAAAGGCTGGGCGCAATTTTCGGGGCAAATAACTGATTCATAATTACTCTAATTATTGCGTTCATGTGTCAAATTCAGCGCACCTGCGCGGCCGCCTCTGCTCGGCTTAATGAGGTAAATCTATGCTTCACGCACGAAATAGTATCTTATTTACGTTTAATTATATCGGGTGGAGCGTTCGAAAAGCTGAGAATTTTTTTTAGTCGGAGACTAGGGGAATTTTGCGCGGTGCATGCGGTTTAATGAATTAGTTAATTACTCAAGTCTGAAGTATTGTTCTATTTGAAGAGTATTTGGAATTTTAATTGGAAGTATAAATAATTATTAACTTTTGCAATTTCTCTTAATAAAGAACGAGATTCTCACTAATGGACAGAATCAACATTAGATAATAGAGGTAAAATTTTCTGCATTTGCATTATCAAAAATTACACTTTAAAGTTTGTTAATTTTACGTTCGAATATTCAGCAAATTGCCTCTTTAAAATATTTTACGTTCATTGCCTATAAAATTCTCTTAAATGTATTAGAAAAAAAAACGAACATTATATTCAAAGTTTTATTACGATCAATGAAAACCATCGACGCGTGGAAAATTTCAAGCTGGAAAGATGCGCTCCAAATTATTTTTTACGTTTTATAGGAGAAAAAAGACGCACTAAAAATTTCTCTTGATTCAGATTCCATTACACGTTTCTTAAATATATTAAATTATAATGCTTAAATAATTTCTTTTCTGCTGATGCTTAAATAATGCTTAAATAATTCTTTTAATTTCTTGTTCATCATCCTCTCAGTTTTTAAAGTCGAACTGAAGGAAAGAAAACATATCCTCAAGATTTCCCGCCGTTTCTTTTGCTAAAAATGTAGCACCAAACCAAGGTATCAATTTTTTAATCAAATAAAATGCCAGCTAAAGGGTGCACAGGCAGTGTCCTTCGTTTCCCTGCTCGGGAAACGGTATTCTGACAAAAAAAATAAATAAATAAATAAAAAAAACGCTCGCTTGAGGCGGGGATGAATCAGTTTTAACAATACGCAACTCGCAATGCGTCGAAGAGAAGCGCGCAAAAAAGCGAGAGTATAGAAGGAGAGAGAGAGAGAGAGAGAGAGAAAAGAGAGTAGAAAAACGAGAGATAGGGTCGACAAAAAAAGGACAGCCAGAAGCGGAAACAAGGGGGTGGACACGGGACCGAAGAGGATGACTGTCGCGAAGTAGGATAGAGACGGAGAGATAAAGAAGAGGGAGGGGTGGATGTCGAGGACGATGGGATCGATAAAGAAAGTCGCTCACGCGCACACGGCTGGGGTGCATCCTCCAGGAAGTTGTCCCGCCGACGCACTGGATACCAACGCAGGCGTCGATCAGTTTTCCCACTCGGATGTCAGTGTTACATCGATCCAGAGTCCTCCGTGCCTTCATTCGGATTGATGCACCGGTCCACGCTCGACACTGGGAACGACACTTACCCATCTTATCTCTTCTCATTTGCCTGGGCGAGCGAACGAGCGCTAACCCAATATCCCCATCGTCCCTCTTTTTTTTCTCACACCCCGCAAACTACGTCGCTTCGCTCCCATTATTCCTCATCTACTTTTACGTCCCTACTTCCCTTCGTTTTTTTTTCCTTTTTTTATCGGAAGATAAATGCTCCTCTGTTCGGGAGGCGTAAAATAAAACTACGGAACGAGCAGCCGTTTCGTTGTTTAAAATTATAAAACATTTTATGGGAGAGCAAGCGCGGCCGGCTCGTCGCGCTTTTATCATTCATCGCGTCCAAATGATTCCCGCGGATTTTCGAAATTAACGCCGCGTACATAACGTCCTTTGATCGCTCTGCTTGATGGCGATTTTCAGAGCCGCCCGTCGAGCTTTAATTGGACGAGTGAGCCTGGCCGGTATTTTCAAAGCAATGGGTATTTTGAATGATAGAAGCCATTTCTTGTTAACTTTATGTTTTAAGTAATAACTTATTTTATTTAATTACGGAGCGTAACATCGATTTATGGCTCTTGTGTGCTAAATTGAGACATCGATAACGAATTTATGAAGCTGAATACTAATGTTCATCAATAAAGAGAAGAATATACTGAATAAAGAATAAGTAGATAAAATTGTGACTCCGCTTAGCTTATTTAACATTGTTGTAATTTATTTCTAGGAAAATCTAAAGAAGTCGTACTACTTGCTCTGAATTAAAAAATAATTAAAAACGTAGATATTATTAAGATACTAAAAAAGTATGCCGGCTGACTAAAATTGACTATTACTACTCCTATTCAATTATAAATTATATTTAACTTTTTGTAATTTATGTCTAGGAAAATCTAATGAATCCTTCTTATTTAGACTATATGAATGCCCTAGAAAGGCGTTTGTCTGACTAAAATCGTCTATTACTACTAGTAAATTGTAAATTACATTTAAATTGCTTTTCCTAATTTATTTCTATAAATCTAATGAATTCTTCTTAATTATTAAAGCATCAGAAAGTTCGTTGGCTGCCTAAATCGATTATTACTAACATCGCATTTTATAATTTTATTTTGAAGAAAATCTATTACTCACACTGGTAAAGAATAATCAAACCATTTAACATTATTAAAGACATTTGGTTGATTAAAATCGGGTATCACTACTATCATAAATTGTAAAACCATTTATATTTCTCGGAAAAATTTTATTAATGTTTTATTACGACAATCATTTGAAAACCTATTCAAAACAAGAAAAAAAAACATTTCAGAGCACATTATTTTCCATTCGGATAGCTCACCGCGCCTTCCAAATCTGCAAACATTGAGCGCGTAGATAATAATTTCCGCCTTCCCGCACATCCTACTATTCGCGTCCAGCGCATCCGAGCCTTGTCTCGCGGATAAAGGCGGAAAGGCTTAAAGGAAGCGCTTTTATCTGCACGAGGAAGCGAGAAAAAAAAGGTCATCGAGCGAGGGACTCGACTTACCGCGAAGCCACCCCTTTTTCGCGATGATTCGCGCATAATTTAAAATGCACGAGGGACCTAAGAGAGAAAGAGAAGAAGAGAGAGGGAGAGAGAAAGGGAAAACGACGTTGATTAACGGTCAGCCAGGCGTGTACGCGCCTGGCGACGCGACGGAAGCCAACACGCGCGTCCGGAGCGTTTTCCGGCGCGAGGAAGCGCGTGAGATTGAATAGCACCGAGTTGGATTCATCCGCCCCGGAGGGAGACGCGCCTTTCGAGTTCATATCGCTAATTCGCCGATTGCCAGGCCTCCCTCTTTTGACCGCCGCTTCGCGAATGAAAAAGCCAGTGCCGTGAATGCCGAGCGAGCTTGTAAGCTCTCTCCCCCTCTTCTTTTTGTTTAAATAACAAATAACGCTGTAAAAGCGGGATTTTTTTCACTCTCTCGGCCGCAAGCTGCAGCCCAGACGCAGAACAAAGGAGTACCGGCTTTTACGACTGCCGTCCGTTTTCCTGCGGGAGCGAGCCTCGCGCGCCTTTAGAGAGAATTATTTATCATGAAGTGTCAATATCCAGTGCTAGTCTCGTTTAAAAAACAAAAACATAAAAAAATTAAAATAAATAAATAAAATCCTACAATAAATCTCTTTATATCGCTGTGTCTAACGAAAAAAAAATCACGTTTCAAACAAAGCATATTTTAAAAAAACTAACACAATTACTTCATTAGACCCTAATAATACAGGCTGTACTTTTTGAGAAATCAAAATACGTTTTCTTTGTTTTTGTAAGTACTAAAGCTTAAAAAAAAAATGGTGAAAATCACTTTCTCCCACTTGTATCGAAATCTACTATTACACGCTGCTCTACCGAGCGAAAGTAACTTTTCTTTACCATTTTACGCACATAATCGCAAAAAAAAAACAACAAAAATAAAAATAAAAAAAGTAAGAAGGGCCTTTTTTCGCAGGCGAGCGAAAAAGGGGTGAGAGCGGAAACTCTTTTCCGCGCGCTCGGAATGGCTAATGGCTATGGGCGCTCGCCGCGAAATTTCGCGGGACCGTTGGACTTAACGATAATTGTTACTGCCGAGGCATTCGAAACTTTGAATTTTCGTCGTCGTCGTCGTCGTCGTCCTCGTCGGGCGACCTCCTGTCTCCGGATCTCCGCCCTTCTCCTCCTCCCCTTCTTATTTGACTTTTCCCTTCCTGTTTTTCACTTTGGTAAATCTTCTGTCTCGTCGATATAGCGGTGGCTTCGGTGCTTATGCGCGCCGTTTCTTTTTCCTCGATTTGTTTCCACTCGTGGAGGAAATCGAAGTAAGGCGATATCTCTTTTATTTTTGGAGCTTATTCGTTTTTCTTTTAGTTTCTTTTAGAAAAATTGAGGGATAAAGGGAAAAGGAAAATTTGAGATGCTTCAAGTACGTTTGAAGTGCCTTCTGTAACAGAAAGAAGTTTAAATTTAATAAATATAGAAAAAAATTGATCAAGAAATTATTTATAAAATTTCACAGTATTACTAACTAAATTAAAGAAAATTTGATCTAATCATTGCGCAATTGATTGATTATCGCATTAAATATGAGTCATTAAAAAGTTGAAATTGAAAAATCTAAGTAGAACATCGTGTCGTCAGTTCAGCAAATAATTTTTATGCAAATTGCTTTGTACGCGGAGATGAAAGTTATGAAAGTTATATAGAAAGCCATTATTATTTTTTATTACAAGTTTATGTTCAAAAGAACTTATATTTTACTGGAATGATCACCGATATTATCGAATTAAAATGAAAAAAAGAATCGTATTAAATAATGATAAATGTTTGAAGACAAGTATGCCACTGAAGTCTGATTATTATTTTACGCGAGAGTGTAATATTTATCGAGTGTCTCAAGTGATTGATTCATATCCTACATCAGCTCCGTGGAGTAGCTCTAAATTACAAATATCTCGTATCATCGAAATTCATGTATGCATCCATTATTTGATCTCTTCATTTCAATATTATTTTGAAAACATCACTCTTTGAATCATTTGACGTTCAAATTCAATTTTTTCTTTAGCAGTCTAATATATTAAATCCAAAAGCAAACAGTTTTGGTTAAAGATTCTTATAAAGATTTTTAATACTTTCTATTACTTACAGTAAGACGTATTCAAAGAGAAACTAATAAAAAAATTACGATACTTACAGTATATCAACTCAAAGATTACCTAAACGAAAAAAATTACCAGATTCGTAATAAAAAAAAATTAAAGATTTACGCTTACAATTACTATATACTTCTACTAATTCTCACTGATATATTAGAACGAGTAAAATAATTTTTTCTAAAATCATATAATTAAATTGTGCAATAAAATTTCCGTCCGAGTACAAGAAGAATAAAAGAAAAAAAAATCGGTGGAAAGCACATTTCGGTCCTTACTTTAGAGAGACATCGCGTGGCGTGTTTGTACACACTGTCGGCTCCCTTCGAGTGTTTCTTCTGAGCTCCCACCCGTAACTCATCTCAATTTTATTCCACTATACGCGCTGTCGGGGCGTTACGCTCGCTCCGTCGCTCGTCGCCCGTCGAAATCGAGCGCAGTCCCGGGGCAGGATAACGGGCTCGCCGGCGACATCCGCGCGCCGAGGACTTCACCTCTCGATAATTTGTCTCTCTCTCTCTTCTCTCTTTTCGCTCCGTATACCTCGAGGCCGCCGCGGAGACGCGAGAAGATAGCTCGTCCGGGACGAGTTGTCTGTCTTGGCGGCTGAGCGACTCGCTTACTTTTTTCTGCCTCGTCTTTCCCGAGGAAAATATACAAACTCAAGTATGTATGCAATTTTTAAAGATGCACGTTTTTCGAGACGAGCCGCTTGTGCACCGTGAATCTGGCGGTGTTTTATTATTTTCTCTCCCTTTCTCTTCTCTCTCCTCTTCTTCTCTTTGCCTCGATGTCCATCTCTTTCTCTCTCTCTTCGCTTATCGCGATATTTTATCGGAGCGGAGAGAGGATTTTCAAACATTTATAGGAAAGAAGATGAGCGGAATAAATCTCTCTTCTGCTTGTCGGGTGCGCGACCATTTTTTCCCGAAAAGCCTCTTTTGCTGAAATTGAAATGTCCTAACGTTTGCGTATGCATGAAGAGTTGTATGCGGGGTATTAAATGTACTTACATAACTCTGTTATGAGAGTATATTTGTTAAATGAGCATTTAATTGGTGCTAAATATGATTGACAGAGTTTCGTGTCCAATATATTTTTATCCAATATATCAATATATTTTTTTATTCAATTATTATTAAGGATTATTAAGGATATAATTCAGTGAAGATTCAATTTTATTTGTTCTTAATCCCACGTCATTGATGAGGGACAACAGTTATTCAATCAAATTATCTGTGTCGATGTAATGTAAACAAATAATTTTCGAAAATTCAATTTTACTTTATGTTTAATCTTCATATATTTTATCGGCTGTAATGATTCGAAAATTTTTTATAGTGTTAATGTAAAATACTTGAATATATTACATTACATATATTACATTCTTTGGTTAACCAAACATTAATATATTAACCAGTCTATGAAATTACATAGCCACTGCCTCACTTAGCAAACCATTGATTAGGTCCGAACCGATAACGGCTCCTACCTGAGCATCTGGTAAAGTTATACCCATGAAATTGTAATCAGTGTTTGCGCTCAAATAGTATTGAATACATTATATTTGGGCCAATAAGGCTACAGAATTATATTACGTTATTCTAGTGAAAATGAACCAACGTGATAGAGAAGTTACGAATTTAGTCGGGATAAAGGAGGTGGAGGGCGGAGGGGATGAATTAAGCCATTTAAAGGTGATTAGATGTGTAATGAAGCGAGTTCGCTTACGACTAAGCGGACGAACAAAGCCGTTGCATTAGCACATTTTACGAACGCTCTAGAAACGCATTAACGTTATGTTGAATTAACTCAACTGATGTACCAACAGAGTCATTGTTTATGCCGCTGCATTATGTTCTTTACTCTGTGTTTGCTCCAAGTTCATAAATGTTACCAATAATGTTAATGCACAAGTAGTGTTCTTGGCATTACAGATTATTTAAAAAATAATAATAAATTATTTATAGTTATGTTTATTGCGTACACGTATTATAAATAGTACTGAAGTTACTTTTTGTGTTTTATTGCTAGGAATTAAAGAACAAATGAAAAGATAAATATTATTAAAGTTTTATAACGGCAACGTCGACAGAATAAAGTAGACTATTATTACTCCTCATTTGAAAGCAACGTTTATATCGTCTCTTGTACTTTATAAGAATTATTCCCTAGATTGAATTGAAGAAAAAATAAATAGAATAGACTGTATTAAAGAACACATTCAAAAAATAGTATTATCAAAGCAAGCTTCATAAAGGGAATTGGCTGACTAAAATCGACTGTTACTACTGATCAATTATAAGCAATAGTTACATCAGTTTTATAATTTATTTCTACTAAAAACAAGTACATTTTTATTAATTACATGGCTCCAGAAACTACACAAAAGAAAAATATTATGAAGGTTTGACTTAGGTATTGGCTGACTAAAATCGACTGTTACTACTTATAAATTATAAATAATTCTATAGTATATAAATTATAAATAATTCTATAGTAGTGTACGACTTTCATACTTATTTTCTTTATTTCTACAATCCCACGCTCATAATTCTCATCGCCAAATGAACAAAATAATCCACTCGAAAGTAAAACAAAAGCAGGCGAAAGATTATACCGGCATAAATAAATAACTTTAACTCCATAAATCCGACGGTTAATGGCCGAGCAGTTTATTTTTCTCGCGAGTAAGCATGATCGCGGGGCCACTTCGTTTCGCAGAAAAATAAACGAGACAATAGCCTCGGCGCTTTTCGTTGAAGCGCCATAACGCCCGGTACACGGCGCTTTTTTCGCCGCTGCGGAGAAAAGAAAGAGAAAGGCCGGAGGACAGAGACAGCAAGAGAGTCTCGCGCGTACAACGGCTGCGCAGGCAACGTCTCCCGGGATCTGTTCCTCCGAAATCTCCGCGTGCTATAAGAGGGTGAGGTATAGGAGAGGTCTACCTCAGGAGGAACGACGGCGAAAAAGCTGCAGCCGGAGAGTAAGCGCGGAGGACGCCTCTCGTTTCTCGCCCGCTTATATAGACGCGAGAGAAACGTAGGGCTTGCAAGCGGCCGGGGCGACAGGTGAATTGAAGGGGAACGATTTCGAAATCCCCGCAGCGCGACCGTATCCCCGGCTCGTAACGAATTTCACGAATTTACGACTGCAGTCGCGCTTATACCCCCTTCCCCCGTCGCCCTCCGCTACTTGCCAGCCACCCAGGGCCGGTGGAACGGCGCAGCAGAGCGAAATAGTCGCGCGCCGATACGAAATATCGCTCGTCGCTTCGCTACTCCTTCCGACGGATTTACTCGACCGATCGGCCCCGCCTCCCTGCCGGAATCGTTTCCTCCTCTTCTCCTGATTAAACGTCTTATGACTCGGGAGAATAATCCATTTTTAACTTCCGGGAGAGCGATTTTCGGGGCGCGCGCGCGCATCACTATCGATCACTCGAGGAGTGAAATGAATTGAGAAGCCAGCGGGAAATAAAAGGTTATTTTCTGTTTGTATGAGAGCGATCGCTTTGTTTTTGAGCGACAAAAGAGTCCCGATAAAATGTTGAATTGTCCGTTAGATTGCAGAAGGGCAGAGAATTTTTTTTATGTAATGACTTGAAAGTGACTGCTTGAATTGCATGAAGGCTTTTTTAGTTCGTGGGTGCTCCAGTTTCATAATATTCGATGCTTTTGTTTCTTAAAAAAGTAGAAAATATTCGATTTTAAATTGAAAAGTAATTTAATCCACTTTTCTTGTAGTAAACAAATGGTCTGGCCATACTTGGCTATTTCTACTTACATTCGAGCATCGGATAATGCTATGTTTTGAACAGATTCTTGGCTTATACATGAAGATTACTTTTTCTAATTTTAATTTCACGCTATTAATATGTGAGTAAATAATAAGTAAATATAACAATAACAGTACGAATAGAATTAAAGATAAAAATTTACTGTAATTATCAAAAATTAGCGAAACTGTCATTGATAAAAATTATCTCAAACATCTGAATCTAAAGTAAAACTAGTATTAAAAGAAAAGTAGTAGATGCTAAATAAATTAATATATTATTAAAATTTACTTTTAGATGAATCCAAGCAAATTACCATTTTTTTTATTTTGTATTTTGCATCTTGTCTTGCCGTTTCTTAAATCTTCAAGCCCATTCAATATTTATAAATAAATAACTACATATTTACTTTTTTTAAATAAAAAAAACAATGATTAAATAAATTTCAGAATTTCAAATTATAAGTAGGCACTCAATCTTCTTGTAGTACAACTGACTTTTGAACCTACTCATACCTCAAAGTTCTACGAAACAAGTATTTTTCGTCCTATAATTATTTTAAACATTTATTAAAATTTTAAATATTAATCAAAACTAAAGTTATTTTTTTTTCATTCAATTATTTAAAAAATAAATAAAAAAAATAAAAATTTCCTCTTTTCAATTTTTCAAAGCCACTTGTACACCAGGTCACGACGCACTTCACGTAACTGCTATTAATTCAATTATCTCTTAGCAATTATCATTAAAGTGGCCTCCAAGCGAGCATAGCGCAATAATAAACATCTTTTACAATGCAATAAAAAATCTCAACCCGCTCAGGAGGGAGCAAATTATTTTTTACCCACGAAATGGGCCGCGCGGAAATATTCGCACTCGACTCGTAAAAAAAAAATAAAGAGGAGAGCCTCGTTCCACGGCGCATTAACCGTTCGCCGTGTCGTTCGTTCGCTTTAATCGCGACTGCGCCGCGAACAGAAATGCCGCGCCTTTAATAGGCGTTACAGTGGGGCTACGGATACACCACCAACCCAGGCGTCGGGACTAATTTCAGCAACCGGGCCAGGGGTGATGGGGGGGGGAGGCTGCAACAGCAGGTAATCGTATAATCGTTATGCAAATGAAATTATTTCAGACGCGTGGCCGAGCGCGAAGCGCAGCCTGCAATTACAGGGATATTAGGTGAAAGATTACAGATGACCGCTCTTTTCCTAATTATACTAATTTCTCGCGGCGCGCAAACAAGACCGCAACGCTCTGAGGTTTGGGCGAGCAGCGGATGTCCCGTACTCGACTGACTTGCCTATATACGATTTTTTGGAACTCGAATTGAGGGCACCTCTCTCTTCTTGTTACCTTTCTTCTTCTTTCTTTTAATGCTGTTTTTTTTTTTCGCGTCCCGCACTGCTTGTTGTGTAATATAATGATTCAGCGAAACGACAAGAGGAAGATGAGAATAAAGAGGGAACGACGTTGTTATCCGAGCACTTCTTGCCCGCGTTGTCAGTTACTTTGCGAGCGATGCAATAAGCTGCTTTTATTATTTTTTCTTTTTTCATTTTTTTTTTTGCTCTGGAGATATGAAGTACGACACGGTAGACTGGCGCTTTTTTTACGAGGAGAATTTTTTTCTGACACGCTTGTAATTGTTAATTGACTCTTTTTATTACTGCAAATGTGACTTTTTTTTCGTTGATTAGTATAGTTAACAAAATAAGGGCCTTTGTGTTTTTACCGTCGTTGAATTTTGTTAATTTAACTGTCGTAAAGCAAGTCGACTGATTTGCATTAGTCGTTTCCTCGAATAAGATAATATTGAACATCATTTTATAATTAAAGGAATTGATTGGATCTCTGTTTTAATTGAACTGAATTTCGAAATTTTAATTATAAATCAATACAGTTTTTATTCAAATATATTTTATTAAGTAATAATAAACGTTTTAATTTACTAGTTAAATCCAGTTCGAAGGTCAATTAAGATGAAATTTATTTCTGATTAAACACTTCTTTTATTTTAAGTTATTTAAAAACTTAATGAATACTTTATTAATCTGTTAATGAAATTAACCAAACAAAAATTTGTTGGATTATTGTAACTTATCTTTTAATTAAGTTGCTCCTTTAAATCTTATTCAAGTTCTTTTTTTTAATCATATTTCTTATATCTTGCGCCTAAAATACTCCAGAAAATACTCAATTCACCGCATCGAAGTAAACAACCAAATTGAAGTTAATGAAGATGCTCTTTAAGAAAAAACACGACGTGAAATCTCTCAACCAGCACAACAAAGCCAATAATCAGTATCACAGAGAAAAAAAGAGTCAGCCTACTACGAATAAGTTTCTCGCAGCAGGCAAAAGGGAAAACCTTGAAGGTGGAACGAGGGTGCGGCGTTTCGTCGCTTGAATGTAGAATTGACGGTGACAGGGGAACGAAGGAGGAGGCGCGGCGCGGAGAAGACGCCACTTGGCAGCTATTGTCCTTATCTGAAGAGAGGGAATGAGCCCGACAAGTGCGCGCGGCAAGTCGAGGAGGAAGAAATGAAAAGCACAAACGAAGCGCCCCTCCTACCCTCCCAAGGGAGGCTAAGGGGAGGATCGCGAGTTCCCGGAAATAGATGGTTTAACGGATAAGTGCTAGCAGAAACTGTCGCGCTAGAGGAGAAAAGAAAGATAGGGGAGAGGGGGTGGGATGGGGTGGCACGATCGAGCTGCAGAAGTGCCGTTCGCACTTAACGCGCGAAATGGACCCAATTTCATTGCGTTCGTGTACGTAGCTGGGGTACCTGGCGCGATCGTCCAATTTCGCGACGTACCCCGCTTTCCTATTCATTCGCGTTTTATCGGCTTATTTTGCTTAAATTGGTTTGATGGAATAGGCCACTTTGAATCTTAATCTGCGTAAATCAGCCGAAAATAGAGTAGGCGGCATAATTATAACAATGCGATTGCAGTAAAGTGAGTGGAGATACGCGAGAATAATGTTGCATTCAAAATTACTGTGCTTTACGAGACTTCATCTTTACTGAAGCAAGGATAAACTCGAGAATAAAAAAAAAACTTCTGCAGTAACTAGTAATCTTTCAAATATTTTATAAATTAATTATAAATTATTTTTTTAAACCCTAAATTTTTTAAATACTCTGCAAAATAATTAATAATTCTTCATCTACAGTTTTTTTTTTTAAAGGCGTCATGAATTTATAGTTAAATTGGTTAGTCATTTTGCTGATTCTTTTTTTGCTTCCTCATAGAGAACTTTGTTAAAGTAAAAAAAAGTTTTTCTAAAATTGTTTTAGAACTCAATCGTTTAATGTATAAGTTTTTGAAAAATTCATTAGTCTAAGTGGGTACTTGTCAAATGATCTAATAAGAACGGATTTAATGAGTCAACGCGTTCTTTTAGCTTTTTTTTGTACAATGAGCGGGAAATATTCATTTTTTGTATGAATTTACTGCGATTTCAATTTTTTTTCTAAACTTTTGTTTGAGTATGATATCCTTATTATAATGAATTTTATCAAATAATCTTTTCACACTTAAAATTTTTCATTTTCTATATTGTTGTTTTTCTTCGATTCTTCAACGTCATCCTTGCTTTAATACAGACTATATTTTATAATTTTTAAAGCAACATCTTCCTCTGAATAAAATCACAGACACACACTATTTACATTGAAGAATATTTTATTTATTTAAATTTAACGACAACTTACAAAGGAAGTAATGCGAGTACCAAGATTCTCGATTAAAAGTTTGAGATACATTAAAAGATAAAACTTTAATTAAATATTTTGAAAATGTACTTTTAGTTTCGAGGCATTCTCCTCCTCAAACTTCCACTGGGATCATAATAAAACTTCAGTATCTCATTTACCCGAAGATACCTTATCCGCGAAACTTTGTAGATTGTATAAACTAAGGGTCCGGCTCCCAACAGCCGAGCACTACTCGAAAGGATCGAATCGAAGAAAATGAAAACACGAGCGAGACAAGCGTGTCCGCCTCTCTCGACCGAGATATATATATATATATAAAAAAAAGAAACAAACAAGGCCACAACATCGTTATAACCTTCATTAAATTGTCGTCGCGTCGGAATCCGCGGCGAAATGGTAAAAGCTTTCCTTTCATCGGGGGAGGAGGTCTCGCGGAGAAATAAAGCTCGCTGGCGAATAAAGGCGTTTTTTGTCGTCGGCGACGTCCCGATTGCAGAGAGACAATTCGTCCTCGAGCGATCCCCGGAGAGTGTGTCGGAGCTTTCTCCGTGGCCTCTTTTGCGCGCTCCCCGATCAAAAGAGCGCGGAGTGCCGCCCGCGACAAATTGAGGAAGCACGCGAGCTTTTTCAATTTGTCGCGGAGGGTGGGGTAGGTGCCGTGCAGGGGGGTAACTCGATTAGCGGCGTAGAGTAGTTGAAGAGATGCTTAACCTTCATCAAGTTCTGTCGCGTCGGGGGTAATGGGTCTCCGTCGTATCACGGGACTTTTACGCTGTTAATTTAATTGCTTCAGCGGTGAATGTCATTTTTTGCATTTCTTTTTTAGATTTTTTTAGGTAGCTGCGTGTGGCGGAATTAGATTTTCAATGTTTTAAGTAACTTTTTGGTGTATACCTTTAACAATGTGTTCTTTTTTTTATCTTTTTTGGGGAGCAATTTTGAATGTGGTAGATTGAATTTAAAAATTGTAGTGAAGTTTCAAAAAGCGTTTAGAAAGAAAAATCTTTTTTGATCATGAGAGAAGTTCGATGGACAACGAGTACGATTTCGTTGTTCTTTCTAAATTCTGTAAAATTTATTGCAAAACCAATGAATTTTCTTAGTAAATTAATTTTGACGCTTATATTTACAATCTAGTCATGAAACTAATTTATTTAAGGCTTCTCTTAGTTACGACTGTTTTTTATATTGGAAAAAATATTATGAGCTATATTAAGACTCTATTATACAGTATTGTAACATTATAAACATTTATCAAATTTTTGAAAAAGACAGTCAATAATACTATCAAAAATTTGAGAACTTTTCACAAAATTTGTTATTAAAAATAGATATTTAGCAGATGCATGGTTCGTGTGGATAAACAAATTTTCCTACATTGGTATCTTTGTTCGATCGTCCGACTATGACTCATATTAAAAGGAAAAATTTTCTAATAACTATAAAAAGTAAAGTTACAGATAAAATTTATCTATACTTCATACTTCTATATCTCCGTTTTATGGATACGTAATTTCAGATAATTTTCGTTTCGATCCAAATTTATATCTCATTTAGTATCCTTTAAAAATTTGAACACTAAATCCGCACATTTTGTAGAATCTCCTTGCAAATCCACGGAAATTGGCCAATGAATTCCTTATCGATAAGATATAGCACAATGACTTATCCAAAGAAAAGCTATTAAACTATGTATTTTTATTTTTACTATATCTTTTCGCAAAATCAAATACTTAAAAATAAAAAAAAAAATAAATAAAAACAATAATAAGCAAGATTACAAAAGTGTCGACTATAATCCTTCAAAAAAATACTTTTATCGCTCAATTTCTATAAAAATCCTTACTCAACTTGTACCAGTTTTAAAATATAGGTTAATCCGCAGACAAGAGCCGCTCTGAATTGATCATAATCCTTTAAGAAATAAATCTTTCGCATCGAATCTTGACAAAGACGTATAATATGCTGCACCAGGGGACAGGCAATTAATCGTCTGTGGTGAATGAAAATGCAATTTCATAGAGGAGATACAGCAGCTAGCGGAAGGAGAAGGAGGGAAGGGGGCCGGAGGATAGGACCGTCGGATCCGGTGGTAAATGTACACATTTAGCGTTGCCGTAGCCGGACGTTCATCGGCGACATCGTAATCTGGAATCTAAGGTAAAGCCGCTTAGAGCGTTTTAATGAACATCCCGAACAAAAGGATGATACTGCTGAGCGGCTGCGCCTTCGGCTTGGACGCCTCCGAGCATTCGTACTTCGCAACAATAGCCGAGCAACGCGCCGAAGATAGTATCGTCTTCGGGGGCGTGCAGCACAGTCTATCCCAAGTGAATTTGCACGGAACGAGCGGAATTGAACTTTTGCCTTATCTCTTCGCACGGAATTTCGCGTGCGGCCGTCTTTTCAGTGCCTTTTACGCATTCGAATGGAATAATTAATTTCTTTTAATGAACGTAGATTTTTTTTATTGCGGTCTATGCGGTAAGCAGTGAATTATCGCACTTTTAAAGGAGCTTGCATGAAGCTTTTTATGATATCCCATGTAAAAAAGAGTGGTACAATTTATGCTTAGATTATGAATAATGCTTTAGTCTAATTAATGCATAGTTTTGATATAGAAATGGGCATAC
>JAWWEN010000020.1:2744955-2764816 GCA_035582955.1 Sycophila texana
TTCGGCTCGGGTGACAATTTACATGCGATTCGGGACCATTCTTATTTTACCTCCCGTGTGGCGTAATGTACTATTATAATACTATCAAAATAAATTTTCCTATATAAGACTGTATAAGTCTTATATAATTTCATAATTCAGCCGAATATAATTTCATTTTACACATAAAACTATGTCTCCTTTAAGATTTCAAACTAATTATGTACACTTATGCAACTTGTGTCCATTGAAATTAAACATTCTTAAAAATTAAAAAATTTTCCTGATAAAACAGCCTATACATGCACTGCAGCCATCCCTTGCGTCGGTCCGAGCCAAGCCAAGCGAGTTCCGAGAACCGATTCTATTGCGTCAACAAACCACTCACAACTAACTAGTTGAAAAGCAAAGTCCCTGCATCCATCCCCGACGTTAAACAGTAAATTCTCCGATTCGCAACAAAGCACCGCCCGCTATACCGTCGCGCGCGAGCGTTCTCCCGCAAGCCTCACGCAAAAATGTCCCTCCCATCTGTTTGCCAAAATCCCGCGGACCGTGTCTAAATTACTCGAGGCGAGCGCGCGGTCTGCGTCGACGGCAAATAAGCACTGCCATCAACAATAGCAATTAAATAATAGAAACCCTCCACCCCCTCGTGTCCGCGCGTGCCGCGGCGCGTCTGCGTCTCCAGCCGGCAAGCAGCTCGGTCTCCCGGCCATTGTCTCTTCGTTTCTTAGCGCTCGGTCGGTCCCTCTGTTTGTTCCGGCCAAGCGTCGCTCGAGAGCTAAGCCAAACAAGTGCATCCGAGGAGGACTTACACACACAAGCCCTATACCCACCCCAGCTACACGCGCTCGCACACACACACACACACACACACACACACACACACACACACACACACACACACACACGCACGCACGCACACGCACACGCACACACTAACACGCACGCTCGCAAGCACACTCACACTTGCAGGAACACAGTAACACACACACTCGTACACACATTAGTACATGCCGCTGTGTGCACACACACACACACACACACACACACACACACACATACAAGCGTGTACAGAGAACCAGCGAGTCTTGGACTTGAGCGTAAGCCCCAGCTTAGTACGTACCTAAAGTACACAAGCGAAGCGGAGTCCGATTAAAGAAGGATGCCCGATTTTCTTTATGTTGACAGGATGGTGGTACGGAGGCGTGCTACAGGAGCGTTCTGCGCTTCGAGAGGGTACAGCGGGCGCACGCCGGCGAGTGGATGCTGCTGGTGCGCTCGCCCGAGGGCATCGCCGACGCCTCGGTCTCCCTCAACGTCACCCTCGCCGCCGGCTACAGCCACGCCCACGTCGCCACGCCGGCCCTGCCGCGGCTGCTGCTCTGCCTCGCCGTCGCCCTCCTACTCAGGCCGCGGCCTTGAGCGTAAGACGCCGCAGTTCTGGAGCGCCTCCTCGACGGACCCGAGCCGCTCGCGATGCGGTAAATTCGTTGATGTGAGAGAGGAATCACTGGGGACTTTGGCTGTCTCTTTTTTCTTTCTTTTTTTTTTTGTTATCGAGCAGGGAGATTGAGGAAAGATGGGGCGTGCGGTGAACGGCCCCTCGACGGATCGAGGGATTTTGATAATGTGCCAATACGCTGGAGCTTAGGTTGGGGAGAGTCCGAGGGAAAGTTTCTCTTGGAATTTGAATGTAAGCGGGATTCGTACGTATGCTCTTGTTTAACGTTGCGAGTTGTACACTTATTGGATAAGTGAATTACGATGTGCAGCTTGAGATAAGCGCGTTATGTTTACGATATTGAATATTTCTTTTTTATTTATTTACGGTTCTTTTTGCAATGATGTTTTCATTGTTTCGAAATTCGGCTTAAGGAGACGTGCGTGTATTCAAATCTCAATAATTTTAAGATTTTAGAAAACGTTGATATTCCAAATCTCCTATTACTTTGATGAAATTCGTTGTCTCTGTTGTTGTACTAACTTTAGTGAATGTTATGAAATTGTTCGGTAATAGAACAGTATTCTATTCTGCAGTATACTATTTGAGAAACATAGTTACAAAATAATTAAAATATGATGAATATGCGATGGATAGCGCGCTTAATACAATTCATATTTTTTAATAATTATATTTTAACTTGCACACGGGCCCTTAAAGCTCATTTTCGAAATTTAGCAAATTTTACATTTCAATGTTTAACGTCATTAGCCAAATGTATCATTTTCTTTGAAATGCAAATGGATGCGAAGCTCTAAAATAGCGCGGACCCGTTATTCTCTAGTTAATGCATCCAGTAAATCTAATTAAATCAATAATTTATTACAATATAGTTTACAATGCGACATGTGATGATTTATTCAATATCTAGAACATGACTGCCGTGCAGACTGATCACGAGTATTAAATTGCGCTAACGTGGATTAATTACCGATCGATTTTAATACTTTTTTAAAAATAAAAACACTAATGGCTTTCTCGAATCGGTAGATGCGGTAATTTACGGAACTAAAAGTGAAAATCATTCGAATTAATATAAAATGCGCGTTTCTTCAAACATAATTTTCCATCACCGAAATAAATTAT
Organism: Sycophila texana; assembly: GCA_035582955.1. Lineage (NCBI taxonomy): Eukaryota > Metazoa > Arthropoda > Insecta > Hymenoptera > Eurytomidae > Sycophila > Sycophila texana. Next base: position 2,747,528 of record JAWWEN010000020.1, read on the forward strand.
TTAAAATTAGTTCTTGAATATAATTATATGGTGTGCATCAAATGCAAATCAAATATCCGTTTACTATAAAGTACTCCTCGAAACCACAAGGCGTATTCGTTTCCGTCACTCATTGTAAATGAGCCTAACTATATATATTTATATAAGAAAAAGTAAAAAAACAAATGAACGAACTAACGTCGTTTAATCTGTGTTAGTTTACGCTCCTCTTTAGAATTAAACGAATATATAAACTCGAGCTAAAAGTTAGTAAGATGCCCAGTGATTTCTCTCCAAAGCTCGGTCATCTCATTTCTCAGAAGCCAACAGCGGCTTTGGGTATTTCTCCTCTGCAATCAATTCAGCACCTGCAAAATTACTTACCGAGCGAAATTTCAATTCGAAATCGCAGCGCGAGTAAACTGCTGCGCGCCGCTCGGACTAAAAAGGATTACCGAGCTAATAAAAAGCTTAGCGAGCTCCTCGCGGCGGGCTTTTAATTAAAGAGGACTCCGCCCTGAAACAAAAAAAAAAAAAAGAAAAAACGTCGAGGAGGAGTCTATGAGTGCACAAAAAAAAAGAAATAAATAAAAAAAAACCCCGATGGTATACGCGACAAAAAGAAGAAAGACGACGAGGTAAAAGAGCGCGACGGTACGGAGGCAAGAAGAGGAGAGAGACTTCGATTCTTACTATTAAAGCTTTCGCCCACGTCGGGGCGTCGCGTACACACAAGCCCTTAGTGGCGGGGAGATAAAGTTTTTCCCAAAGTGCGGCGGGAGGACGAATGTCAACGAGACGTCGACAACGACGACGCCCGCTCATGCGATTAGGCGGTCAGGAGAGATTTAAAAAAAAAAAGAATTTTAACGAGTAAAAAAAAGTCGCGAAAATGATAGTCTGAGACTTTTGCCAAACCCTTTTTCCGGGAGAAAGAGATTAGTTCGGGAGTTGGAGTACGAGCTCGAGTGCGGCCTCCTTTGAGAAGCGAAAGACTTGAAGTTATATCGAGTTCGTCTGTGTAAGCAAAGAAGTGAAAGCCAAATTTTTCTCGAATTCTTCATGAACGGACCCGTGTTCTCCTTCTTAAATATATGACTCGCAGAATAAAAGGCAGGTTCGGTTTATCTCTTACGAAAATAGTCTACAGGAAATATTATAGGAATAAATATTTTAATAAATCCTATATGAATTAATAGAATCCTACACGAAATTCAACGGAAATAAATATCCTATAGGAAACTTAATATAGGAATAAATAATATTCTTACAAATCCTAAATACTGCAGAATTTCCTATGGGTAATAGATTTTATTCAGGATTTTTAAGGTAATAAACTCCTGTAGAATTTTCTATAGATTTTTTTAAGTTATAAATTTTTCTTGAAATGACTATTTTGAAATGAAGATTTTTTAAATTAATTCAATCCTGTAGGATTTCCTGTAAGTTTTCAGGTATTTAGTAATCAAATAGAACAATCTAGAGGAATTCCTACAGGATTTTAGTGAAAAAAAATTTATAACTTTTTTCCTTTTATACTGATAATTATTTTAGAGAATTTTCTATAGGTTTTCTATACAAACTTCTGTAGAATATTTCCGTAAGAGAAGTTTGTTCAAAGTTTCCTTTGAATTAAGTTAGAGATAAATTTTAATAATGAGGTAATGCAAAACGTATGGCATAATAAAAATGGAATAATAAGGCGTCGTGAATTGACGTTTATTCAACATTTTTTTTCCACGTGGTTCCGTGCAAGCCCGCGATATTGGCGAGTTTATTAGTACCGTACAGACATTTTTTGCGCGCACGAATGTAATATTTGCGTTATCTTCAGTTCGCCAAGAATCCACGGACTACGATTCCTGAGCGACTATTTAATGCTTTATCGGTCAAATAATCGGAGGAGTGCGTGTGCGCGTGCGCGAGCTTGTGCAGTGTAAATAATTGTATAGAGCGAGGAATTTGTATGTATCGGAGGCAACCGCAGCAATTTTATCCCATCATCGTCGGCGATCCTTCGCGAGAGCTTTAAACCGTCACAGGAATCGAGCGCCGGACAACGCGTGGCGCTCGCTCTTCTGTACCCTCGTCAACGGTATACCGAAGTTTTTCTGAAGAATTCAAGAAAAGACAAAATGAAACGGATGAAAAAAAAAACTATATACTCGTAAACACCCCGTCAGTCGCTCAAGCGTTGATGTAAACTTTATCTACGAAAACCAGAAAAAAAAATGAAGAAGAATTATATAGACATCGGAAAGACTTGTTGTATATTACCTTAAGTAAGTAGAATTTGTAATGTGTACATAGTCACTGTACATGGATCGTCGGCCTGCGCAAGCCGCGTGACGAATTATTATACATAAAGTACATTATATATATTATACATACGGTAACACTGTTAGAGATAAACATTTACCATTTGTTGATATATTTTTATAAAGTTTTATTTGGCGACTCCGTTCGCGACTCGCGACGATCCTTTCTTTCGAAAAAAAAACACACAAAAAAAAAAGATAACCACGACGACGGAGATTTAACAGGGGACGAGGAGATAAAACAAAAAGACAAAGCAAATTTGCATCTCCACGTAAATTTGCGTCACGGAGTTCTCAAAAAGTTCGCACCAGCAGCGAAATCCTTCGAAGAGCAGAATCAAAGCATCTCACATCGCTTCGTTCGTTAAAGCCCTCACCCTTTTTCCGCAGCTTCGATTCTTTTCCGCGCGGTAAAGCGCCCCGCGAGGAGACGAGAAAAACGGATCGTTCTCACGCCTGGCTTTACGTTCGGAGTGCCTCGCGATGATTAACGAAGGTATAAACGAATCTCCACGCGCCGCCCCGTCAATTCGAATCGCCGCGCGCGGCTTAAAAAAAGGGAGGGCCACGTATGGCACGGGAAGAGCTGAGAAGAACGTGAGGCACCGATGAGAAGGTGGCGGGGACGTTCTCTATTTTATAGGGTGACATGAGACTAACTAGGAGAGTACCAGACCTCCGGATCATGGATTTTGTTGAAACTTTGAGGACTGTTTTCTTAAATGAAAATATGAAGAAAGTCGGATTATTAGGGTCTAACGCTCAAAATTTTCGGCACAGTAGCCTCCTAAAGTTATTTTTCTCTAAAACGCTGTATTTCATTATTTGACGATAACTATGCTCCCATAAGGCCTAGAGAGTCATTCAAAAAATCAATCGAAAGATGAGAGAACGACCAATAATTTGAGAGTTTTTGCGTTAAAAAATCTTTGATGGTTCAAAAATTATGTACAGTTGAATATGAGTATAGAAAATAACCTGGTATTGCTTTACACTCAAATATTGTATAGTTTTCTACACTCATATTCAACTGTATATAATTTTTGAACCAACAAAGATTTTTTAACGCAAAAACTCTGAAATTATTGGTCGTTCTCTCATCTTTCGATTGATTTTTTGAGTGACTCTCTAGGCCTTATGGGAGCAGAGTTATCGTCAAATAATGAAATACAACGTTTTAGAGAAAAAAAAATTTAGGAGGCTGCTGTGCTAAAAATTTTGAGCGTTAGACTCTAATAATCTGGCTTTCTTCATATTTTGGGAAGAAAAATGATCAAGACGAACACAGTTGCTGTTGCAATTAAATATGCCGACGTTTCGACGTTTTTATTGAACGTCCTCATCAGGGCTTTTGACATTAATTAGCGTTAGCGCATATTGTGTCGTCTCTCGTCAATGGTATAAACCAAGTCGATAAATTTCAAACTGGAAGTATTAAGACTTAATAAATAATTTTTCTTTAACTTTACACAATTGTCAATCTTAAAATAGAGAATAATTTTCTCACCTCTTCCTCATCACGGGTTCGATTTGAATCGTATTTCTTCATATTTTCATATAAGAAAAGAGTCCTCAAAGTTTCAAGAAAATCCGTGATCCGGAGGTCTGGTACTCTCCTAGTAAGACTAAAGAGATTATTCGACAATTTTTTTTTTATCTTGAAATTTCTTGAAACGTAAGATCTGGTCTTGATCTTGAAATATCTTGATACTCAAGTTTTCTTTTTTGTCCTGAAATTTCTTGATATTTAAGATCTGCTCTTGATTATGAAATAATTGATACTCGGTCTTGATATTTCTTGATATTCATAGTCTAATCTGGGTCTTGAAATTTCTTGATACTCAAGGTCTGATCTTGATCTAGAAATTTTTGGATACTCAAGATCCGGTCTTGGTCTTGAGTAAGATCGGTCTTATCTTGTATCGTCTTCAACATTTTTTCAGAGTCTTGTCTTAGACTTTTCCTGGTCTTAAAAAAAAACAAGATCAAGACAAGACCAAGAATAATCTCGAGTCTGGTGCAGTCCCATTTCTTATCACCACTCGATGCATTCTGTATTCGATTCCTCTTCACCAGAGATGTGCAACTTTGATCATTCCCGTGTGCTCTCAAATTTTGGCGGATCGGAGCGGCGTTTCCTTCTCCGCGCTCCCCGGTAAGTTCGGAGCGCGCGCATGGGCAAGACGATAAGGAGAATTTTATGAGTGTTTGAGTCCAAGTGTAACCGTCCCTTCCTTTCAATGCGCATGCGTCAAAGGGTCTAAGATTGTTATAGTTCTTTTTATCGTCATTGTATAGTTAAGTAGGTGAGACTCGTCTTATTTAATGTACGTCGATGAATAGTAACGAATTAAAATGGAGAACGAATGAAAAATTGTCTGAGAGATAAAAGAAAATAAATACACATCCTTGCTCATAATCTCCCTTCTGTTCATCCAAACCGTAAGAATATTTCGAAACGACTATCTCGTTTGAGAAATCAAGTCATTTATTTTACTTTGCCGAACGAGTTTCTTCTGTAACGCTAATAAATGTATTTATCACACGAGAGCTTATCTTATATACATTATAAGAGGTATATAAATGATGTTTCAGGTAAGTACGATTTTTGAATTAGTACAGCTCGTCTTTGTTGAATAAAAAAAAAGTAAACAATTCATCCAGCGTAATAAAACGAAAAAAAAGATGTATATAATACGTATGTTATGCTTTTTATATTGCCTATAAATTTGTCGAATGAACAAAATAGTTGTGAATATAAGAGAAGGATTCGACGTGAACTTAGCGAATAAATGAGTATCGGCGGTACTACGTTGAGCGACGTGCTAATAAAAGAAAAAACAAGAAAACCAAAATGCAAGAATAAGCCTAAAAATAATTTAGTTATCATCTTCGTGTTTTACTGTTGAATGACCGGAAGTCAATTTGTATATAAAAATGGAATTCTGTAAGGATAATAAAAAAAAAATGAAGGTGTTCATTATTACACATAACCCTGTAAGTTACAATATTTATAGAGTAAGCGACGAACCGGCGATTACCGCAAAAAGTATTGGATGATAATAGATGGCTGGAAGGCAGTAAGGAATATAAAAAATAAAAATTATTGAATTATGCCACAACAAGTATCTTTATTTACTTCTTCTTTCTTCGTTTCACTTTCAGGTATTGTCCAGAAATATTATTTTTATTCTTCTATTACTAAAAAATATTATAATTTTTATTTAGTTTAATTGCAAGAGAAAGTCTTGCGTTTTGTATATTTTGCATTTTTTGCCTACCATCTGTATTAACGCATTTATTTAACATTCGTAATTAAAATACATAATAAATCATATCCACAACATTATTTAAGTAACCATATTATATTGTTAAAAATTTTACTTATAAAATATTTAGTACATTGCGTTACAAAAACATTATTATTTTTAAATTCAGATACGGAATTAATCCAGTTATCTATCCTGATGCGAATTCAATACGATAAAATATCTATTTATTGTTGAATAAAATCCAATATTTCTATTTCAATTCTGTTCATAATAGAACTTACAACATTATAATTGAAAATGCATATTAAAATATATTTCGATATCTGAACAATTAAAATACTTATAAAAAACTTCAAAGATGAAGGCACTGAATGCCTTTGTAAAGATGATTTTTTCCACGTTTAATAAAAACTAAATAAACAAATAAATTAATGAATAAAATGATGGTTTCTCTGTACACATAGAATATTAATCACTCCACTGTGATAAATTAAAAATTTATTTTATTTTCATTTCCTCCTGCAAATACATTTCACGTATAAATAATCATCTCTTATTTATTAAACGAAATTTCCTTTGCCCAACATTTTAGTTAATTTAACAACTTTTTTTATCGCAAGAAATTTCCCTCAGCGCAGCTTCACTTCGGGTAAGTCTTAAACTAATTCCAGCGCAGCAGGTTTAATCCACTAATTCCGAGGGCAGCCGTAAATTATTTTTTCCCACCTAAAGCGCACTGATTTCTACAAGGGATAACTCTCATTTTAAAGGTAACATTCGCTCGCAACCGCTATCCGGCGCAGAATTTACGCGCCTCCGCAGCAAAAGCCAGAAAATCATGGCGCAGGACACGAAACAATGGTGAAAAACGAACGCGGACCAGAAGAGCCGTGAGAGCTCGGAGCGAAGAAGAAAGGGAAGGGGACGGGGGGGTCGGTCTGACTAACGACGGGGTTGTTCTACTTGGGCGCGCGAGCTGCAAAACGTGACCGAGGCTCCGCGGGGCGTTAAATGAAGTCCGAGGAAAATCAAAGAAAAGCCGTAAAGTTTTCGCGCTGAGCCGCGGGAGGAGAAATCGAGCTTAGCCGCGCGCGAAACTTACGATGAGACTCTCGCGGCGTGAGCCCGCGCAATTCTCACCGGGCGCTCTATAACTCCCGGCGAAACAAACTTCGCGTAACTCGCGGGGCCCCGTGTAAGTCGACGGTTACGAGGGGAGTAAACTGCTCCAATTTTCTCGCGAGCCCGCAGCCGCTGCGGAGGTGGAGTTTGCCGCGCCTCTTCCTCTAGCATCTGAGGGGGGGAAGGGGGAGTGATGCAGAGGGAGAAGAGCCCGAGGCGCGCTGCCGCCTCCACAATTTTTAATTGTTTCGCGAGAGAACTTCTCCACTGGAGCTCGCATTATTGACGATTTCAGAGTCCCTTGGCAGGCCGCTATCCTCGATTGAACGCGCAGCCTCTTGAGATTTTGTAAATATTCTATTTACTTTATTCCGAAAGTTCAATTGCACTTGCCTGATTGGTTTGGCTAGTTTGGCTTTCTTTTCGAGTACTGTGCTCCGTGTGTTCTTGTTTTTAGGTGAATCAATATTGCTTGTACTCGGCAAAAAATGTTAAATTGACCGAATATTTTGTATTAAATGTTTAAATTATTTCTAGTGGTCGTGATTAAGTGTCCCTTTACTGACATTCACTATTGTACTGATCAAGTAATTCGTAATTTATCAACAAAATATTTTAGCGAAGATTTGGCGTAAATATTTGTTTAAAACCAGAAAATAAATTCAGATTTAAAAAGTATTTAATTGATTTTTTTCTCAGTGTTAGATTGCAAATTATTTTGAAATTGCATTGCAATTACACAATTACATTAAAATGAAAATATCTTTAATATTTTCAGGACAGCGGCATTCATTCAAAATATTTTAAATGAAAAAAACCGTTTAATAAAAAAAAATGTCCTTTCTTTTCCAAGAATAGCATTTTGTTCGCATTGTAAGTTGAGACTCGCCTTCAAAAGGCTGAAAGATGTTAACTCAATTCTTTTTGTAACGAGTTTAAAATGATTCTCTTTGTGCTTCTGTAGTCCTTTGTTGGACTTCATTGTAAGACTCGCTCAAGATTTTTAGAATAGGGAATTGTATTAAACTAATTGATACCGTGACACTTAAAAAATTAAAACAATTAAAAAGATTCGCTGAAAGAATTACTCTAATTGTTTTAATTCACGGACGAGTTTATGAATAATTTCTCCAGGTTCGAATTCAACATTTTAATTTCCTTTGAATCTTTCATTTGTTTACGCTTTCAACTCTGAAATTTATCTGTAGAAAATACTTCCCCCATACCTGACTATAGTTTATGCAAGCTATATATATCGATATTTTTCCAACCTAGTCGCGTTATTTCTACCCAACGGTGGAAATTCAAAAAAAATGACATACTATCGAAATGTCCAATGATGTTGGTACGATATTGATCATTGATGTTATTCATTACTAATGATTTGTCCGGAAATATTAAAGAATATTATCAATTTTTTTTTCACCACTAATATTATATTAAGCGTTTCACGCAAACGCCTATAAATCAAAATCTGCCGTTGCTAAAAGTAAAGAGATAAAGTGACTAATCTGTAAAAAAAAAATCACGTATAAACACGAAACTCCCCTAAATCCGAATTTCGAATCTCACTAATATTTCAACCGAGGCGATAAAAATTAAATGTTCGTTTGCCGCGATTACACAAGCGTATACCGCCGGGGCCAGAATTAATCTTTGGCTTTAATTTTTTATTCGACCGGCTCTCTTTCATCTGCGCGGCTGCCGAGGCTGGCGCGAGCGATTCCTCGCTCTGATGCATAATGGATGTCCAACTCGTTGGCCGAGGGGATATCGCAGTTCGTTCAATCAGATTAATGGCACCGCCGGCACTTTTCATTGCGTGCGATGGATAAACACACGGCCGCCCGCTGCAAGTCGAGCGTCGAAAAGACTGAGCGTGGGATTGAAAATGCAAAGGGCTCGGAGTTTTTTTTCTCTCATTTACGTCCCGTCCCGTCTCGGCAATATTACCAGTAGACGAGCGCAGTGGAGAAGAAGTACACTGAAAAAAAATTCGGTAATTTTAAATAAATATTTATTTCAATAGTACTTGTTAAATATTTCTTTAAATCAACTAAATATTTCTTTAAAACTAAATGAATTTATTTGTTCCCAAATGAATTTATTTGTTTCTAAATGAATTTATTTGTTTCTAAATGAATTTATTTGTTTCAAAAGAATAATTAATTAATTAATTCAACGAAATATTTAACAAGTACTATTGAAGTAAATATTTACATAAAATTACCAAATTTTTCTCTCAGTGTACATTCAGCGATCGAGGTATACTACACTACTGCGCTGGGCCTCATTATTTCCATTCAAATTGGAATTTTTATGCCACGCGATTATTTACCCGACGAGCGAGCTTCGAACGAATTGGACTATCTACGTATGTAAGGTAATGACGCAAATCTGAAAACTTTCATTCAGGATTGACTAAAACTTTACTTAGATTTTAGTATAGAAATGACTCACTATAGAAGAGAATCACTTGTACAAACTTTAAATCAAGATTTTCTTGCGCAAAGATATACTGAAGAAAGCCAAAATATTAGACTGAAAAAAAATGTTGTAGTTCAACTAAAATTTTCTTAATTCATAACTAAATATTAAATTAAATCAACAAAATTACCGGCCGTTCAGAATTCAAGAATACTTTGCATCAAATTCCTTTAGAAGCTAAAGATGAATTTTAGAGTTTATAGAAAGACAGTGTTTAATATCTACAATATGAGTAATTAATTAATTTTTACCCAAAATCAGCATGATTCAAATGACGTAACGATCGTAAGGTTTACGTATTTCAAAATTAATGCTGTGTCTGTGTGTCTGTATTAAAATCTGAAAGTGAAATTTTGCGTTCGTTCAAAATTTACCGTTGATCCAGTAAATCCGCTAATTCCTTCAAAACTTACGGTTAAATTTTAATTTTGCAGACGAAAGAAGCGTCGCCGTAACCGATGAAATATTCGCGCTTATCGAGCGCAGCTTTTATGCCCCATGCGCGGTAAAATCGATGCTGCAAAGAGTTTACGAGGATGGCGACGAAAAAACTATAAGCGTTTTTTATCGACTATCTCCGAAAACCACCTTCGCCGCTTAAAATTCGCCCACCGATGGAATTGCACGCATGATTTTCCCTCTTACCGGGAAAAATTCCGAGAGCGCAGGAAGAGTTTAAAAAAAAAAAAGAAGAAGAAGAAGGAAGGAAGGAAGGAATTTTATGCACCCGCAACTCGTAAAGAATATAATCCTCGAAAAATATGAATATACTCCTCGGCAAAGCGAGCAGGAAGCCGGAGGCTCCATAATTTAGCGGCGATAAATATTTCTATCACTTTTACGCACGCGGATTCCGTGGCGCTATCCATCGAAAAGAACAACAACGGCAGCACAGGCGTATATAAGGACGCGGCGGGCCTTATAAATAAAAGGCGCGCGCAATGACGCTTACACCATCATTTATTCCAACGGAGTTTCGCCTTTTTCCCATGCAGCGCGAGAGACAGCGAAAAATGCCCGCATCGAATTCTCCCCTTTCTCGCCGATGAATTTTCCAGCAGGCCGCACAGGCGACCCGCCTAAATATTTCATTGAACGAGTGGACGAACCGAGACAAAACGATGTCGGAAGTAAAAAGAAGTAAAAAAAAGAAAGAAAGTGCAGCATAGATACTTACGAATTATCTCATTAAGAGTAGATAAGTCGATGTATAGGTTTAATCAGAATTATTTAGATATTTCAATTAAGCCGAGAGGCGAAGACTCGGATACCCAATATCCGGATAAATTTAAGCTCAGATTCGAAAGATCCGAATATTCTATAGAGTATCCGAATGGATCATAATAAGGGCAGTATAAATGATATATGAATCAATTTAAGAAATTTCTTCGTTTTTCTATTGTCGTGAAAAATTAATCAAAATTTCTGGTGATTGGTCCACTTACGGTAAAAAAATATGATTAAAAACTTTACTTATAGGTGACGATTTCTGATCAGAATATCAAATTATGATAGATAATTTTTCTAAAATAGCGCAGAGCTGTTTGAAAGTTATGCTTCTATGATGGCACAATAAAAGTAAAATGAAGACATCGATATGCAGCAGCCAGTAAGGTGGTTCCGATATTAGCATATCAACGTATACAGTCCATTCCCTAATCATCAGATTCTCATTGGATTGTCAGTAATTACTGACAGTAATCTTTTGCCTAATTAGTAAATACAGTCTGGTTAGAGCCCATCACGAAAGTTCGTTAATTTCCTATCAAGGTTCACAGTAGCTATTATTATTTGGTTAAAATTTAAATATTAAGTTTATTATTATTTCTTTATTTATCATATTACCTATTACCTAATATCATATTACCCAGTAGGATAGTTCAGAATAATCAAACTTCATTTCATAATAGTTGTTATTAAAAAAGATTTGAAACGTTTTAAATAAATAAATAAATATTATTGTATGAAGGACTATTTTAACCCGTTAAATTTTCATTTAAACTAACAAACAAGTAAATAAAATAAAACTCAGATCGTTCCCCATCACGTCGTTGAGTCCTCCGCGCGCGCTTAATAAGCCAAGGAGGAGGCTGCGGTCTTGAAAGCGCAAAATAAAAAGAGCGGAGGGCGGACCCAGCTCGTGTAAGCTCTCGAGGCCCCGGCGAGATCCTTCTCTTATTACATCCTTTGTTTGAAATCAAGTTGAGTCGGTAATTAACGAGCGGCCAGCGCAGCCCAGGCGTCTCTCTCTCTCTCTCTCTCTCTGCGGCCGGCGTCTAGGGTTCGGCCTCCACACCCCCCAGCGGCAGTCCGCGGGATGCCTCCCCGCCCGAACGCAGCCCCGAGTCGCTAGAGACAGTAAATTACTCTTAACTTCTCGGAGGGTAAAAATTACTGAGTTGTAAGGGCCGGGGCTTAAACCACCTCCGCCGAGCCCATAACTCTTGCGCTATCTGCGCGCGGGGTGAATGTTCCTTATCCCTCCCCCTTGCCTCCCCTGGTCCCGTTTCTCTGGCACCTCTGCCGGCTGACTTTTGCGCCGCGGATTCTTCGTCTCAGCTGGGAATCGTTCGTCACTTATTTATTTCGCACATCCGCGTAACAACCGCGCGCCGAGTGCCGAGGCTCACCCCTGGGGTGTGGAGTATACGGCGCTGGCTGCGCGCGATGAATAAAGAGGAGATCAGGGGGAATGTGCCGGGCGACGCCAAAAGATGCTTTGGCTTCGTGCGCAGGAATTTCCAGGACCATCCATGGGTGTAATGCAGTTTTCAGCAAGTGAGAGAGGATAATTTTCGTTCGAGGAGGTGACGAGTTTGTTATTTTAGTTTTATTTTTCGGACAAGAATTTCGTGAACAGTGTTAATGTACAAAGAATAAGTCTTTTGATTGTCTGATATTTGTATGTATGTACAGATTTATTTTTATTAATTTTTGTATTTATTTTTTTTCATTTTCTATGGACTTTGAGTCCTTATAATAATTGTACCAATTAATAAAGAGAATATTTTGAAACTAAAGCTTAGAAGCTATAAGTTAGGAGGGTAATTTTGATCTGTAGAGTTAATTAGTAGCTTAAAATAAATAATCTAGAAAACGGTTTTAAATTTTAAATTCACCAGTCTGTTTGAAATAAACGATCATAAGCAGGAGAGAATTTTAGAACGTCTAAACGATTTAAAGTTAAAGTAATAACCAAAGTTGGAATTATTAAAATTATTACCCATTACATCTAAACGGTAAATGAATTACTCAGTAAAAAAATCCATCCAATCTTTTGAAAATATACATTTACCATCACAATATAGAGACGTAATAATAGCAAATATACGTAAGTAGCACTTTGAGTATAATTACGATCAATCCAAGCATTTGACAATGAATTGGAGGTAAGTATGATGAGTAAGAATAAATATTATGTGAACTCTCAAATTAATTTGATTAGAGTATCTATAGTATTAGTATTCGCAGTTCTTAACAACAGTCGCTTTTACAGTAATTAATAAACAATATATGTGCATATAAGCAATATGAAATTTAGATTTTCGATCAAATTCTAGTTTATTTATAATCCGTGGGTGAAAAACTATATTTCATTTCTTTATAAAACTTCTATGCTTTAATCACTTAGATGATTTAACGTATAATTAAGATTAAATAATTAATGCACTCGAATTTTTATTCTCATTTCAGGAAAAGTTCTGTAGTACTGTATTTTCAGTAAAATATGCAAGTGACTCGGCTGTACAATTTAAAGCAAATTCAGAATAACTAAGCAGCAAAATACAAATGGGAAAAATAAAAATAAAGTTTGCAGTTTTTTCAGGCAGTGGAACGTTTATTTAACAATTGAAATTACAGTCCAATAACGAAACAAAATAAATAAATAAATAACAGATTTTTTAAACAATGATTCCTGCGATCGAGTCGTAAAGTTAGGCGCGGTCCATGACGCTCTTGATCCAGTCTTTGTAGGCGTAGACCTTAGTGTAGACATCAGGATATCCTTCGCCGCAAGGGATGACCCAGGATGCGATACCAATGACCTGGTTGTTGGCGGACAATGGGCCACCGCTGTCACCCTGTTAATCACAATAAGACCGTCAACAATTGTTCACTTAGAAAAGTGAAAGTAAAAGATGACAGAAAGAAAATAGATGATCATAATTAACTTACAGAGCAGGCACCGACTCCTTTCCTCTGCACAGCGCAGACTTGTTCATTGTACACTCTGAGCGAGGGCAGGTAACTCATGCAGGTAGTACCCGAAATGATGGTCATTGTTGCTTTCTTCAAAACTGGAGCAACGGAGTTAGATGGGTATCTTTGGATTCCCCAGCCAGACACCATAGCTGGTGCGCCGTGCTGAACATCTGACGTTGGAAGGTCGACCTTACGTTGGCTACCATTGAATGTGATGCTACCAGCAAGCTAGAAAAATCGAAATAGAAAAAAATTAGCAATGCAGTTCGCTTTGGTTCATTAGAAATTCACAAAAAGAGCAACGCTTTAGCTGATTCATATGTACTGTGTTTCTATTGATCACAGGTTTTAGAATTTAGAAGTCAGTGTTTGCTTCCTCCGAAGGATAAGCTTCGAATTTATTATCATTTAAACTTGTGACAGTTTTTATCAAAAAAGTGAGGAAGAAGAAAAAATTCTGTTCAAAATATTCTATAGTGATCGATTTTAAACGAATGTACTTTAATTATAGTTTTAGTGCCTGAAGAGGATGGCGAACCAAGCCATCGAAACGTTGCACATATATTAATTTCAAAAACTTGACTCATTAAACATCGCTACCCTACACCCAATGTACATTTATATGAAAAATTTCAAAATAAGAGAAACTCACTGTTAAAACGGCTACATCGTTGCGATAGGAGGAGGCATCGGTGCCCAGATATCCAGGGTGCACGTCGGCGCGTATAACACGGTGAGTTTGGCCACTGCTACCAGAGGACATGCTGCTACCGGAGACGGCGACGATGTCTGAGTAGGGGGCCGTCATGATGCCTCGGACGCAGTGAGCTGCAGTTAGGATATGCCTCGGGCCGATGATTGAACCACCGCAGAAGTGGTTGCCATATTTCCTCAACGACACTTGGTAGGGAAACTCTTCGATGCTGGCGGTCGAACCCCCTACTATTCTTTCCACTGGGTTGGCATGAGCGCCTGCAAATGTATGGTCATCATAAGCATCTTACTATATAAATAGCGAATTTTCAATAATACTACAATTCATAAAATTTATTAATGGTATTCGAAAAAGACGTCATCCATGGAGAAAAAGCAAGAAAGCAGGAATACATGATAGGTATCAGTTAAAACGTACCCTCTAAATTTGATGCAGTACAATTATCACTATTTAAACTCGTGAAATTAGACTTATATTCAGTGAAAATTCGCTGGATCAAATTAAAGAGCAGTGAAAACTGTCTAAATCCAGTTAGGGTTTAGTTCTTATTTACTTAACCAGGAATTTTAGGAAATGTTAAGAAAATAGGTAAAGGGTGTGTGTACCTATCCCTGTCCAATTTACAAACGAGAGTGAATTAAATTCACAAGAGTCTAAGAATCGTAATAAAAAGTGCAAAACCACTTGGAAAATTGGAAAACTTACCGACGAGGAAAGTAAAGCACAGGCAGAGAGTTGCAAGAGTAAAAGCCATGTTAACTGATTCTGGCAAGTGATTGCTGACATGATCGTCGATTCGCAAGCTTTTTATATGCCTCGATTGATCCTTGAATTAATCAAGTGTGAGAACCTTCGTTAATAATTTATTTTGCTTTTGAGCCATATCACTAGTAAGACGTCATACACGCCGGCATCTAGTGCGCGTATGCAAATAATTAAAGATAATTCCGTGGCTCATTAAACCCGTATCTGATGTATGGATTCTTCATTTGTGTGGTTCATTAATTTCATGCGTTACGCTTACACCGCTCAAACAGTTTCGCTGACGTTTGTTGATAATCAGTTCAGATTCACCACCGTAATTAATTGTTAAATTGAACCTTTTTCCTTAAGAGTTAATTATTTTCTTGTGGAAAGTAAACGATACTTTTAGGCGGTTGTGGCCTGCGGTTCGTAGTTTTGTTCTGTCTACTTAATAATGGTTAAATTTCATATTTCTAAAACTAGTTATTATATGCAACACAATTACTTAGTTACAATTATTTTGTGACATGTAATAATCATTTGAGACAAATTGAAATCACACTAAACTTAAAAAAAAAGTTTTTGAAAGATTTACGTGAATGTACTTTGTAGTCTTTTTATTTCATATTTTAGTTTAAATGTAAGTAAAAAAGTTAATTTTCTTAAATTTACTTTCAATAACTGCGATATTAATAAAAAGTATAAAATGCTGTTTTTATTAATTTTCTAAGCTCAAACATTTAAGAGAGCGCGAAGCCCATGGATTTTGCCGGTAAATGAAAAGGGCATTTTAATTATTAATAAAGACAACTATCTTGTTAACTGAAAATATAAAAATCTTAAATAAAAATAATAAAAAATCTAATTAAATATAGGTAATTAGGTTCTTTTTACAGTGTCATTTAACCCGTCCAGGATGGCAAATGATGAAATGTATAAAATGCGCATTAAAAAGCATTAACTTCATTGCACATATTACCATGAAAACTTTTACGGCACTTAAAACTCTCTTTTGCTATGAAACCGAAAATTCTCAATTTAAAGTAAAAAGTGGGATGTCAAAGTACCAGACTCAACTCTTTCCGAAGTACACTTTTTTTCACTTATCTGAATTTATGTTCGTGTTATCATATTAAATTCTAAAATGTATTTAACGACTTTCTCTGCTTTAAGTGCTAAGGGAAAAAAATCCAATGTAAGAGATGTGTAAGCACGGGACGTAAAGCGAAGTCATAAAAAAGACAAAAATCGACAGAGCGGAAAAGGAAGATAAAGTCGTCACGAATTTTTATTTCTTTTCTCTATAAACTCACTTCTTAAAGTAGTTAGTATTAAATCTCGCTCTTACCGAGGAAAAATTTCTTTTCCTCATTATTTATTGCAGCTACTTTAAGCCACGCGAAATACAATGACTAGCCGCGCGCCGCGATAAAAGGAGGGCCACGTGCGTTAAAGCGATTGAGGGCAAACTTTCAATTTCAAATAAACCGTATAAAATACATTGCTTTGACAGAGCTGAAACTCCTTTGTAAAGTTATCTCGGGCAAGAGAAAGAGACCGCTGCGCCAGAGAAAGGTAATTGAACGTTTGCGTGTTACTGGCTCACGAAATATTATAAATTTAAAGTATTTTATATATATATACACTATTTTGTGTTTTGTTTTGTGCAACGTACATCAAAGAGCAAACATGCGAAACATGCAAAGGGAAACCTGATATAAAGGGGGTATAAAGATATTCGAAGTCGAGATCAAGTAGGAAGATTGATAGAGCATAGACGAGATAACCCGAGAAGAGTATGAAAGGAAAGGAGATGGTAAAAAGAGGAAAGAAAAAAGGCATCTTAAAATAGGAAACAGAAAGCTCCTCAAGCCTCGTTTATTCGCAGAAAAATGGATCTTCTTTCCTAGCTCCCTCCCTTTCTCTCTCACTCTCTGGTTTTCTTTTTATGCTTTTTAACTCGTTTCTCTGCCAAAGGAAGATTTCGCCCGCACTACGTAGCCCGAAAAATCCTACAATAACGAAGACCCCGATGAACCTGTAAGGATGAAAGAGGTAAAAAAAAAAAAAAAATAAAAAGCTGTACTTGGTTTCGTTACTTTTTTTTTGCCCGAAACATTTTCAAATTGCATCATCCATTCTTTTCGAGAGGAGACTGCACCCAAGCCAATTAACAGCACTGTAAGCAATAGGCTTCGATAATGGCAGAGGATAGAGAAAGAGATGGATAGATATTCTTGTATTCGTCGTTTATAGACAAAAGTATACAATAAGATTACAATCGCATAATCATCACAAAATTTTTATAATTTAAAATGGAAAACATAAAACAACAAGGTTGAGATCACAAGGAAAAAGATTATATATGGGCATGTTACCGACAGAATCGGTTTTTTATATTGAAAATAGATCAAAAAATAATCTCGAAAATAAATAGGAGAAAACACCA
>JAWWEN010000020.1:2764916-2784797 GCA_035582955.1 Sycophila texana
TATATATATATACTTTGGGTCATTTAAAATTTGTTAGTGTAATAAATCTAATTTTTTTTTAATTGTTAAGGTTCAGGTTATCCTCATTTTTTATATTTACATATTTACCCGATTAGTTCCTGAATTATTAACAATTTCACAAATGCACATTTCCTTTCGATTTTGTATAAAAGTCTTACATTTCCGTTACTAGGCTCCATTAAAAAAAAACATCCGACACACTACTATTTTGATCCAAAGAATCATTGAACGGAGTTTGAGCGAAATTAAAGAGTCACACCTTGATCACTTGTTCGTTAATTATTTCTAATAAATAAAATTGCGCCTTCTTATATTATAAGTGATGCAAGTAGTAACATCCGAATATAGTCAGACATTCTGTTTCTTTCAAAAATACTTTCTGTAAAGTATCCTTCTAAAAATTGTTGTTTTTTTTGCTCCTGTTCATATTCTAATCCCACTGAAAAATCATAAAATAAAAGAATCCGTCATCGATCACTCCAAAAATCACAAACTAAATCCCTCCGAGCAATCGCAGCAATAACTTTCCTCCGAGCAAGACCGCGCGTATCGTTAGCGCATCGGTAACTATACAGCCACAAAAATGAAAAAAAAAAAATGTGCTCGACATCAAAAATTCAATTTCAACCCGATACAAATGACCGTCCGGCCGGCGCGCGAAAGAACGCTTAATCGTGGAAAATTCATCAGAGCTCCCAGAAGGGTGAAGGGGGGATGGGCGAGCCTCGCAAGAACCGCCGCGAGGGGAATTGCTCAGCCGCGGCGCGCCTTCAAAAAGCTAGTGAACGACCGCGCCGCGGGGCCGGCAATTAATTTCCCGGTGACGTATGCGCCGCACGCGTGATTAAACGCGCGAGCGGATATTGCGCCGGGGGCCGCGATTGCGAGGGCACCGCTAATTGCCGGGACGCGCCGAGCAAAACCGAAAGGAGCGCGCGACACTTTTGCCGGACGGCTGATCGGACGTGGGTTCGTACTACTGTGGAGGCGCGTCGAACGACGCGTTTACGAGAGGAGGGAGGGGATCTGCCGATTCGTGAGTGGATTGCGGTATCGATTTTGGGGATGGAGTAGCGGTTGCTTTGGGAATTGGAATTCGCGGGGTTGTTTAAAAATTAGCGAAAGATTATTTGTTTATTTGCGTTTGGTGAAACTGAGCGGTCAGAATGCGTTGAGTGGAATACACAGTGGATTATCGAGTGTTCCGTTTTGCGTGCGTTTCTTCTTTTTCGTTTAAATAATCGTCAGGGTAAATTATTGAAAATAAATTAAAGGAGTGATTTGAATGTTTGAATGCCGGTGATAATCCGCGGTCTTTCGATTGAATTTTTTTCTAACAATATCGTCAATATAAATAGATATAAAAGAATGAATATGTAATTATAATTTAAATTATAAAAACAAGTAGAATTAAAGAATTAATATGTAGGAGTAAACTTTACTTATGAAATAACTTTATAAGCGGAATTTTTTACTATCCGAATGCTGCTCTAGAGAATTAAATTTAAAAAAATTTTGCAGTGAAAATTTTTTTAAACGCAAATCTGTCAGAACGTCAAAACTAGTTAAAAAATTGAAAAATATTCTGCTAGAAAAAGAGAAGTTCTTTTTTACCTTAATCATAAATAAACAAAAAATATATAAATAAATCTCAAAATTTGTCAATTAATTTTGTCAAAATTTAATTTATTTATTTAAATTTATAAATTAAAAATATAGATAAATCTATTCGGAAATTAAATACTTTTTTTTTATTAAAAATAACAGTTATACTTTTTTTTAATTCGATTAACTCTCTCTCATTATAAAAGTCAACTCCTTTAAATAAGTGATTCCTATTCAATTTCGCTTATTCATTAGTCCTGATAAAACAAGTTTGCAAAAGACTACTATTCCAGTTAATAAAACGAGCGATTTGCAGGCAGAGCACATTGTTTAATTAAATTTCTCATTCATGGGAATTCAACGCAAATATTTGACGAAATTTCCAGCGACACATAAAAAGAAAAAAAAAGAAACAGAAAAATAACAATTCCCTCATCTGGTACATTAGTCAGGCAAACAAGCAATCGAATTGGGGGATTAACAATTTGAATTAATCAAAATAAGAGCATTAAGCGGGATCGAATGATCCGAGCTGTCGACGGCAGTTTTTCCCCCGATCGACCAGTAGTGTATTAACGTTAATTAAAGGCTGAAATATGCATCGAGTGACATTCGAGCCGAACAAATCTGTCACCGACGAAACATAGCGGCAGAGAGAGAACGAGAGAGAAAAAGAAAGACAGAGAGAGAAATTTCTCACTGAGCGAATTTTCTAGTAAAAATTACGAGCACAGCACCCGAAAACGTAAAACGATTGCCTGAGTGCAAAAATTTACATTTTTTTGGTTATTGACAAAGCCATCTACGTATTATTAAACACAGCGATACGAAAAAAAAAATTATTGATCAAGGAAATTTTACTGAATCCTTCCATAAATTTGTCCATTAGCGGTTTTTACTGTAAAAATATATGATAATATCACAAATATGATTATAATATATGATTGGTCGATTGATTGGTCCCGTATTCTCTACAGAATGACATACAAATTTTACTACAAGTATTCAACATTTAGTGACATCTAATTTATGAACATTTCGTCGCCTCTAAAGAAGAAAAGCACATTTCAAAAAAGGACTGTTTTAATCTGCAATTTTTAAGGCACTAGAGTAAAGTAAACACTTCCAGAGTCTGCTAAACTAGTGGTATAATTCGTGTGGCACCAATAACCCAATAACTTCATCAGGTTTTGAAAGTGTTTACTTTACTCTAGTGCTTTAAAAATTGCAGTTATTAAAACAGTCCTATTTTGAAATGTGCTTTTCTTCATTAGAGGCGATGATTTAGTGTCATCTAAGCAATCAGTAAAATTTCCTCCGGTGTCGTACTAAATGATTCAAATGCCAGATGGTCCCGCACAATTACGATTCATCCCATAAATTTTACACAAATTTTTTTGGAACATTTCATTGAAAAATTCTCTTCCAGTACGAATACTTGTACTCAAAACCAAAAGGAAGGGGAGGGAAGAGCGGTTGGTTCTGCGCGCCTTTAATCCACCGCACATTTAGTAAAAAAAGTTGGCCGCGCGGCGCCGGTGTCTCGGGCAATTTCACTCGTCTCGAAAAAGTAATTTCTCGCGCGTAAGCGCGTAATCCTCGTCGGCGACGGGAGCGCCGAACAAAGGCGCGCGCACCCGCGAGTGTGCTCGAAGGCTCGCCCGAGGGCCGCTCCGGGCTCCATTAAGGCGGCTTTGTAAGAAGTCCCCACCCCCCTCTTCTACTCCTCCCTGCCTTTTCCCCTCCGTTTTCTCACTTACCGTCTTTATTCCCTCCTTTTTCGCGACGGAGCGGCCGGAATAATTTCGTTAATTATTCAGCGGCGCAGGGCGCACCGATTAATTAATCGAAGCCGGTCCGCGGTAATCCCGATGAAATAATTGTCGCCCGACGCGAGGCCGGGCCGTTTGACTTTCGCATTTAATTAGTCGCGGGACCGAGGGATGGATGAATCCCTCTCTCTCTCTCTCTCTTGGACGATTCTTCTTTTAAGCCCACTCGTCGCGACGACGACCCTCGCGAATTTTCCATTTCTAGCGGCGCGAGATTCGCGAGTCTCTCTTTATCTGTGTGCACGGCTCTTGGCTTTTGGAAGCTTCTTTAGGCGAGGGTGTTCTTCAGAGCTTGAAGGGCGCGGGATTTTACCAATCGCAGTTAATGTTAATTGTCTTTTCGTTTTGAATCCCTTTGTGGAAGTTAAGTCAAGCTATTAATTCACTGCGATTGAGAAGTGACTTAATTAAAATCTCTTTGTATTAATTAGAATGAAGGCTTATTACTTGAGATATTTTGCAATGGAGAAAAATATTAATCAGCAAATGATACCGTCTTAATATTCTTGTTCGATCTATTTGTAAAGTAGAGCTGTGTACACAAGAAATCATTTACTTACAGTTTGTAGGTCGGGTAATTAAAAAAAAATTGATTAATAAATTCCGTCGAGTAAAATTGTCGTTAACAGTTTAATTATTAATTACTTTAATTTGACAATTTTTTAAAATATTCCTTAGAGTCTTTTCTAAAGAATGACATACTACATAGAAAGCTAAATTTTACTACTAAATCACCCAACTAAATAAAATTTCCGGAGTTCTTTTTCAAAATTTTATAGCAAAACGAGGAAACAAATAGAATTTATGCTTTCCTCGAGAGCTAACACTAAATTTATTAATCTACAATTTTTATCCCAATAAGTTGTAATTAGGCCTCAACTAATGCTAAGTGGTATAACAGAATTTATTTCTGCGATTTTTATACTCATTTTCCATCCAAAACTACCGTTGGATCTTTTGCACCCCCAGTGGGTTAATTATCAGAAGCATAAAACATTTTTCTCAAGATATAAAAAAAACAAAGAATACAAAGACACTCGATGCAATGGTTAAAAGGTCAGAAGTGAGTAAACGAGGGTAGTTACTGAGTTGCCACTTGCTGACGCCAATCGATGGTTCTGATGTGTGCAGGCACGACGGTATGCGGCCAGTGAGTAAGCTGCGCGTGACGTTGGGCGAGCACAGGCGTGCCGGGCCGGAGATGCCGGACGCAGTGACGCTGGCCGTGGAGAGCATGATCGTCCACCCGCGCTACAAGTGCGGCAAGTTCCTCAACGACTTGGTGCTGTTCGAGCTGAGCTCGCCGATCGAGTGGACGGAGAGCGTCAGGCCGGCCTGCCTGCCGGCCTCAGCCGTCAACAGCTTCGCCGGTGAGAGCGCCATCGTCGCCGGATGGGGCTGGCTCGGCGAGAACAAAACTCTCTGTGAGTAGCTTTGCTTAATATTCGTTTTTTGCTTGATAAATAAACTGAAGTTAGATGTTCGATTTAAATATGATATTTGGGTTGATTTAGTGGTAGTATTTTGCAAAATTGATACTTTTTAGTTTGAAATTTATATATAACTGATGTTTGCAATTAGATTGAGAATTTCAGTAGAAATTAAAATCAAATTATTAGAAAAAAAACAGACAGTAATATCCGGAAGCTTTTATTACTCATTTCGATTTAGAGCTTTCAGAAATAGTTTAAGCTGAATTTTTTTTACCACCATTTAGATAAATAAATGTATGTAGCCTTGTCTTTTGGATAATAATTAAAATTTTATGTAGGAAAGTCACATTTAATAAGTGATATAAGTAGTAACAGCCGAACATGACTAGACGCTCATTTTCTTTCAAAGAAAACTTTTTAAAGTAGCCTTCTAAAAATTTATTTTTTTGCTTCAAGTATAAAAAATTAATTCAGTACGTCTAAGTAATTTTTTACGTGTAAAAAAATTGACTAATAACACGCTTATCGGATTTGATATCGGAAGGGATTTGAGGTAATTATTGAAATAGTTGTTTAACTGCAAGCACGCAGCTTTTCAACATTTTAAGGGTCATTACCAGTGTATAGGTTCATAATATGGATGGGTCATTTTAAGTGTTCAGAAGATATTTAAGTAGTAACGTTCAAATATAGTCAGACGTTCGTTTTCTTACTTTTCTACATTATAATTTTTAAATAAACTCTTGTTAATTCAATTACAAAAAAACTGAATACAAATAAGTAATTTTTTATAAATGTTTGAAAAAAAATTGTTAATAACCCGCTCATGGTAAAAGGATTTGAGTGAATTATCGAAAAAAGTTGTTTAACTATAGCACGAGGCTCTTGAACATTTTAAGGGTAATTAACTTCATAAGTCTAAGGGTAAACGCATTGTTCACATTTAAAGTGTACTCCAGAGAGTTGAAATGCTCCAGGGATATATTGTAACCTCGGGAGGAAAGCGGATAGACTGCTCGAAAGTGTTAAGATTTATATTTTCGTGATGAAAAAATGTATTTAAGAGCGCGCGAAATTAAGCACCCCCTTACCAGCGTAAAATAAATTTCGCCAAGACTTTCGCAAAAATTATAAGGCCTATAAAAGAATGACCTAATCCGAATCATGAATACACCAAAAATTCTTTTACACCCTTTTAATTGATCTCATTAACAATTCTCGCACGTAATTCCGAGCAGCCCGAGACTAGAAAAAACGTCCCTCACGTTCCCTTAATAAAAACTTTTTTTTAACGCTCCGCGCTGTTTCTTTCAACTGTAGAAGTCAGCGAGTAGAAAGAGGAGGGATGGAGAGGGGGCGGACAGGTGAGAAATGTCGCGGCAGAAGGTAATGGATATTAAACGTCTTTTTCAGATCACAAGGCCGACGTTTTGCAAAAAGTCTCCGTTAACGTGATAAAGGACGAGGTGTGCAACGAGTGGTACGCCAGTCAGGGCAAGTCCATACGGCTAAAATACGGACAGATGTGCGCCGGCCACGAGGAAGGAGCTCGCGACGCCTGCTCGGTAAACTTTTCAATATTAAAACGCTATGGATTTACTGGACTCGGCGCAGATGCCTCTGCGTAACTTTTTATTACCTTTTAATCCCTTTCATATTTTCTTTTTTCTTTTTTTTTTTCATTTTTGTTACTAAACTTTGTGGAGGGTAATTATTTAGTTCGAAAAATTGAATCGTAAAGTATTGACGATGTGCTCTTTTTTTTAACTGTCGTGAACTCTGTACTCTGTTGTTTAAATTTTTTTTCGATTCGTCGAACGTAAAGTCGAATTTTTTTTTATGTGCAATTTGTATGCTTGCATTATTAAAAAATATCGTTTGATGTCATTCGAGCGAAAAATTATTTCCAATTCGCGTATTCATTATGTACGTTCGCGTTCGCTCGGGTGATAATCTCATACTCGAGCGGAAAATGAATTTTTATTTACACACTTGGATCGAAGTACTATTGCACGCTAAAATGCAGAAAATTGGATGTTACGTTGTAAATTTATGTTCGCTGAAGCATAGCATGAAAGTGAATTTTTTTCATTTAAATCATCGTTTTACTTCTGAACATAAAAAACATAAAAATCGGAATACTACGCATATTACACTTTACTGTGTACATTGAGAATAAAATTTTGAGCACTATGGTGTCAAAAGCAAACAATAAATGGGATTGCTTAACTAAATGTTAAAATGCATTTTAATCGATGTTAAATAAATACTCTGAATTTTTTTAAAATTATTTAAATACCGATGTTCATTTTATTGAGGTTATTCTCTGTATTCACTGGTTGCAGTGGTATTCGAATTTTAAAATTAAATTAAATCAAGATTAATGGATAATTTTTATAAAAGTTTTTAGGGTAAAAAATGAACCACGAAATATATTCTGCACATATTGGTTACACAATATATGAATACTAATAAGAAAGGCGGACAACGTTAAAAGCATATATGTTTTAATCACCTTTAAAGCCTTTTTTAAATTATTATGTAAATCGACTTTTAAGAAAATTTAAATAACTTCGAAAGTCGTTGAACTAACTCAAATGTTATCTGTCACTTTTGTCAGAAATTACCACTACAGGGCTCGCTATAGTGCTACTGAAACTCTGCTTGGACTGACCTAATTTACTTCGAGGCAGTATTTAAAATATATACCTACATCATATATCAAAAGATTGCCGGCGCAACGTGTTCTCCGCCAGATTATTAAACGTTAAATTTAAACTCCCAATACTGTTCTTCACTTCGGCCCTAATTTTCATACTATACCGAAGCCTTCGCCAACAAACTTTGACTTCTACTTGGTCGTTTCGCAAAATCAATTTTCCGACGGCACTATTAATTTTCCTGTTTCTCGAAATTTTCAAAAGTGACGAGTTAAATAATCTCCACGAAAAAAAAAACTAAAAGGACAAGATATTTGTAATAAGGTACCAAAGTATTTTCCGGTATAGGATTGCCTGCGAGCAAATCCTGCAGGAAATCCTGAAGAATGCCAGAATTTTCTATTTGATTTTTGCAGGATTCATGCAGGAAAAAAAAGAGAAATCTTGGTGGATGTAGTCCGGAATTTCTTATTATAGATTTTTACAGAATTTTTGCAGGAAAATTTTATTTTCCATAACAACGCATAATTTTATTTTATTCGGAGAAAATTTAGCGGTTAATTGTGCTTCATATTGGAGTCGATTAACGACTATAAAAAACAAGAATTGAAATTCTGGCGGCCAATTATTTAACGCCGATTGCATGCGAACTTTAATTGACGTGTTTGCAAGCTTTATTGAATTTTTCTATTCGCGGCAGAATTCCGGTGAAAACGAGTTTACGTCATACGTGTGGTTTCATTTACACAATCAAACAGATCTCAGTAGTTTATTTTAATTGACGTTAATTAATACTACACAAATTGATCAATGCTTGGAAAATAATAATGGATGGATTTTAGTATTCAGCTTCAATAATCATAAAATGTAATTTGGATATTCGTTACATTAGTGGTGTAAACCATAATGTGATAGCTCAACGGCAATTAGAGAATGTTTTTTAATAAAATAATGTCAAATACACATTACCAATGACTACCATCCAACAGAAGATATAACTTTTGAGTAAACGAAGATAATTGAACGTGTACCCTTTCAAATTATTGATTTTTTTCTCTACTTTTGTTTGCTAGTTTAACAAACTCTGTAGATTTAGTAGGGACTTTGTTATCGTCAAATAACGAAATACAAATTGTATTTACAAATTGTATTATACAATATATTTTACAGGGAAATAACTTTAGGGATAAATTACATTAAGAAGAATATGTATATACTTTTAATAAGTGATCTAAGTAGTAACACCCGAATATAGTCAGCCATTCGTTTTCTTTCAAATCACTTTTGTAAAATATTCTTCTAAAAATTTTTATTTTTTTGCACTGGTCATATTCTAATAAAAAAATACTTCCTCAAGTATAAATAAGTACGAATAAGTGATAAAATAAATAAAATAAGTGTACAACTGTTTTAAAATTAATGGAATTTTCACTAGGTCAAATTTAGAGATCAGCTCTTTATTCAGCATATATAACTAAAAAAAGTAATGATCACAGAACATGTTACATATCTGCTGAGTAAAGGCTATAAGTTAAACAAATACAGATTGTTTCATAACTGATCGGTACGAGAAAAAAACAAATTCCAACGTTTTTATCCAAATCCGTGATCTAAATGGTCCACCAGACTCTCCCGGCAAACCACATGCCTAAAAAGTAGCTTAATAAAGATCTCGCGCATATCTTTCGCTTCTGCAGTCACGAGCTTAGATAAAGCAAATAGAGAATACAGAAAAATCGCTCGCGACGGACTTTTCGACGATCGATTTTCATTTCGCTCCGGTAATTAAGAGCGACGCTTTTTTTTCGGGCCTGCGTTTGCACTGGCAGTAGCGCCTCTCCGCACGAGAAATCCATCGGAATCGAGCGGAGGAAGTGGGCGAGTACGAACACACGTTTCGCTGTTATACGACCGCGCAACGGGCGAGCTTATCTGGGTCAGTTTTTGTTTCAAATTGCAATTTGTTTCGCCTCGCACGCCGAATCGTTTCGCAAGGCAAATGAGTTTTTTCAATCGTGAATTTGTTATTGCTGCCATTTTTCTCTTTCTTGCCCCTTCTTTCATTTTCATCCTCTTATACCCCTTGGACGCTTTTGTCGTTAGCGAGCTAATAGGGAGCTAATGCTGAGAGGATATACGACGTGTAAAGTTGATTAAAGTGAAATTTTTATACGAAACGGCAAAATCTTCGCGCTTCGCGTGCTTAAAATTTTGAAGTTAGAAAATGAATTGCGATGTCGTTTATTACCTTTTTTAAAGACACTTATTTGAAAAAAATTGACGAAGTGTATTCTACTTATAAATAAAAATATACTTGAACCTTCAATCAAGCATATGCACTTTTAGTATTTTCGAATTCTTTATAAGTTTTTAATTTTAGTGAACCCTTTTGCATTTCTATATAAAGATAGAAAAAGACAATTTAATTAAGAATTTAAAATCATTAATATTATTGATATGTGTGAAATTTGTTAATTGAAAATTATTTCATAAAAAAAATAATTAAATCTTGTTTGTTTTGAAAAATAAAATAAAGGGAGCTTTTATCATTTAATATATTATATCACTCAAAGTATTGTATTACTTATTGAAGATCGTTACTTGAATATTAAAAAAAAAATCTAATAAAATATTTTTTTTCCGCAGGCTGACAGTGGTGGTCCACTAATGGCTACCGGTAAGAACGACAAAACTTTGGTTATTGGCGTCGTTTCATCGGGTATCGGCTGTGCAAGGAGGCGGCTGCCAGGAGTGTACACGAGGGTATCCGAGTTTCTTCCCTGGATCATGGAAAATACTCAAAAAAAATGAGATTAATTACGTAGCTGTTAAGGAAATTCAAATGGAAATTATTATTTGTTAATATTTTTAATTGTTATTAAAATACTTATATATAATTTATGAAATGTTATAAATTAATTTATATATTTTTTTTAAATAAAAATGTTATACTGAAAAAGGGAAGTACCTATTATTTATTTCCAAGAACGTTCCTCCAATTAAAAAGGAATAATTGTTAAAACGAATCATCCCCTATACTGAACTGTTTACAAAATCTCACGGAATTAAAAGTGAACATCGAAAATAATTAAAAAAATAATGAAAAATATTGTATCTTTTTTAAAGAGGGAATGCATATAAGAGCATTATAAAAATCCATACTTTTGATTTGAATTTACATTAAAAAAAATGGAATAATTGTTAACTTAACTACTTTGGTCGTTATTTTACGATTAAAAAGAATCCGCTAATAGTAAGCTGTTGACAACATTTATCGGGATTAAAAGTGAACATCGGAATTAATCCAAAAACTAATGGAAAATTTTGTGCCAATTCAAGTATCGAAAATTCAAAAAATTTTAATAAGTAAACATGCAGTCGGTACCTCGTTAAAAGAGTACACTCGACCATGGCGGTGGTTGTTTATCTCGTTAAAAAGTAAGTGCTCTTTTTCGCAAATCCCTTTGAGCGCGACAGGGTGATTCGAGCGGCGAAATGTAGGTCAGTCCGACGAATCCAACAAACATTTATTCACTGACTCAACAAAAGACTGGACGAGAAAAAAAAAAGCGAGTCGGTCAACAACCACTTTATTGGCGTTGGTCAATTTCGTTAATGTAGTTTCAAATTACAGAGTCGCTCGGAAATTTCATTAAAAATGCACTGGGTCCATTGTTTGCGAAGTAAATCTTTTACTGCGATTTTCAAGTCGAAAAAATATTATTACTTTTACTATAGATAATTGTTTTTGAAGCCCTATGGATTATGCTAATATATAAAAAAGTTGATTGTCGTAAGGTTAAATTCGATTGCGCAGAACTCTCTAAGTTGAATTAATATTAGTGGAAATTTTCATTGGATAATTCAATGTGAATTTAGCACTTTATCCTTTTCCAGTTAATAAATAACATGGACTAAGCGAATTAATGATATTCTACTAATACAACATTAATAGAGAAGATTTATTATAAAACTATAAAAGTTTATTAAAATAATCTCCCGCGATCTTATTTTACTGAAATGAAATTTTCGCAGTGAAGTATCGGCTTGCATAAACCTTGTTAGCATACACAAAGGTGCCTAGGCACTACAAAGAAGATGATAAAACGAACCAGTGGCTCTTAAGAGCACATGCTAGGATAAACGAGCAAACGAGCGTCCCATTGCATTACGCCTGGCAAAGTCGTGTATCCCGATTTTTCATGCGCAATCTGCGCGATAGTTCATGTATCGCATAATCCGGACGCGGCGTTTTATCAACTAATTAATCTGTGCTATCTCTCCGATATGCAGCGGCTTAACGAGGTTCCTCCCTCCCTCTCGCTCTAATCTACTCTCTCGCTCTAATCTACTATATACATATATCTGATCTCTCTCTCTCTCTGTTGCTCATTCGACGAGATACGAAGAACCAATGTTGCCGCATGCGCAGAGGGTATAGTCTGCAGCCGCGAGGTATAAATTCGCCGCGACTTTATAGCCAAACGCAACGACAGTTAATTGCAGGGTTAACGTTACACCAGGCTCGCTCCCGGGAGCCGCATAAATCCTGTTGCATATACACGCCTGTGCGCTCATTGCATCCAATAATAATGACGAGACTGTTCACTCCGGGCTTTCTG
Organism: Sycophila texana; assembly: GCA_035582955.1. Classification (NCBI taxonomy): domain Eukaryota; kingdom Metazoa; phylum Arthropoda; class Insecta; order Hymenoptera; family Eurytomidae; genus Sycophila; species Sycophila texana. Next base: position 2,777,090 of record JAWWEN010000020.1, read on the forward strand.
CTTCGACCGCGTGGCCTGTTAGTACTCAGTTCGTGCTGACATCCTACACCTCGTCCTTTGACAGCCTTGAATGTATTGCACGTGATTAAGGCAGAGATTGCTGGGATTGCTTTGATGCAAAACTTGTGATAAATTTGTACTTAAATTGGTTTATTCTTTTAAAAGAATTTTTTAATGAATATTTTTGTAAAAGTATCCAATTTTTATTAAATTATTTTTAAACAATAACGATTATTAATTCACTAAACCCTTCGCTGTTTTCTTGGTCTTGGAGGACACCAAGATACGTGAGTGTTGTCTGTGATTGACACGATCTTCATGCCTCCCATTTGAAGACCCTTTATGGCAGCCTAAAGAAAGTGTTGTTAAGAATTTGTAATTTTGATTTTGATGATTTGATTTTGTATGTTAAAAAATTTTATGTTACCAAACGTCCAGGTCCTAAACCTTGAACTCGGACCCTTGCTGTCCTAACTCCCAATGCAAGAGCTTTCTGTAATAAAAAAATTTATCTTTATTATTTGCAAGTCTTAATAGTTATTTTATGCACCAAAGAAGTAAAATAGGCGATTATTCCCTATTGGGTGAAGTTTACAGTAATAGGGAATTTGCATGAAAATTTTTTTTTTAAATTTCATTAACTATATCTGCAGAATATTAAAAAATAATCGACACGTATTTTTTCTTTTTTCAATTTAATGATTATTAGCAAAGTTATCGTACTTCAAAAATTCGTGTGACGTCACGAAGGTTACAGAATTTGAAAGTGTGATATCTTTGTTAAAAAACATTATATTGAAAAAATAAAAAATACGGGTCGATTATATTTTAATATTCTATCAGACGGATATAATGGAATTTTTCATGCAAATTCGCTATTCACCCAAGAAAATAATCACTTATTACTCCCGAGGTGCGGGAGTAATAAGTGATTATTCCCTTGGAAATAAAATTTTTCATCGTAATTATTTATAAGTCCACATTATTTGAAAACAATTCGAATTAATAAGTACAATTTAACTTCAATAGATATTTTTTACTATAATGTAACGAAATTAATTTTATGTATGTAGGTATGTATATTATATATGTATATAAAACAAAATTAATGTACATTAATCAGAGAAAGTTTAAAAGAATGAAAAGTGGCTTTGAAAGCAATAATGTATGTACAGAAGCCAAAATACATATTCTACAGACATTTGCAGAAGTTAAAATGTGTCTATAAATGTTAAACTATAGACATAGATACTGAAAGCTAAAATATGTCTTCATTTCTGTGAAGAGAATGCGTCTTCAGGGAGTAAAATGTCTCTCCATTTACTATTTACTTAAAGTAGACTTAACAGATGATTAGGGTGAAAAAATTTTCTAATGTGTCTCACCGAGCACATAGTAATTGCTGTGGATTGAGCAGCAATGTTTGTCCCCTTTTTAGCTTTTTTGAAGCCTTCAATACCGCATGATCTAATGATATGTACTGCACCTGTAAAAATTACATATCTATTAGCATATATTGATATGCCCATAAGTTTTTCTTTAGCAAATTTACCTTTGAAATCTGTGAGTGTCATTATTGTATTATTTGAAGTAACTTTTATGTTAAATATGGGTAACTCTTTAAATGGTATTCCATCAAACAATCTATTGGGTGTATTGACATCAGGAAAAATATCAGATCTAAAAGCAATAAAATGTGCGCATAAAGCACTCAATATAACTTGCAATAATTAAAAATAAACAAACTTACAGATCACTAAATCCATCAATATCAGCGCTTTTCTCACCCGCTGTACCTTCGTCTTTGGTTACCGCATTCAATCTGTAAGTCCTCAAATCTCTTCTCTCCGCGCAGGAGTTTGAGGTTAAATGCAACATTCTCACCTGCATAACAGGCGCAATTGTATCACCCCGACACACTGCCCTGGTGAGGATTGCACTCGCCGACGGCGCGATCCTCAGCAAACTCACGACCGGCCTCAACATTTCGTTGAAATGTTGTTTTTTAAACAAATTTCGGCGGCGAGCGGGCACTCGCCGCAGCAGACGAGCACAGTAAATATATCGGCTGGCCGTCTGCAGGCGAGATGGTAGAAGTTCCTAGTGGATTTGGCGCCACTGCCGCCGTTACTTCGCAGTACCCGCTGCGGATCACTTGTCGATGGTCGGTAATGTCGAAAATGAAAAATAATTCTCCATGGGTAATATAGTTTTCATATTATGAACTCGACATATTCGGCTGTCGCTGTGAAATGATTCTAGAATTCAGAAATATAGCGTTTCTAATGGTTATTCATCTATTCATTTATTAATTTTTATTTATTTATTTATTTAAACGGTCTTTATAATTTAGGTTTACATATTAAAATCTAAATCTAAACCTAAATACTAAATAATAATTATAATAATCATAATAATTGGGCAATTATAATTTATATATTAATTAATTAATTAATTAATTAAATTATTTATCAACTTATACGAGCTCACAACAGTGGAATGACCACATTACAACATGTTATATTTAATATTAATATTTATAATTACTATTAAAATCCAAGGCGTTTCGCGTGTCCACTTTTTTAATTAAATCGTATTTACAATTTTTGAGATCAGATTTTTTAATTCAGCGCCATTTAACGGGATATGCCCAGGGAATCAAATCGCGTTTAAAATCCTTCTCAATATCCTGCCATTTTTTTTTTAGAGAGAGGACTAGCAAAATCCAACGCGCTTCGCGCGTCCCCCTTTTTTATCTGTATTTTTGTGATTAGATTTTTAAATTTAGCGCTATTTAACCGGACATGCCCGTGCGCCAATTTTAAAATGCTTCACAACATCAGAAGATTACATAGCAGGTAACCGTGATTTCTCGCAGACAAAAAGCTTGCATATATTTGCACGCAAAATTATAAACTGTTTTACATTAATCGTATTATTTACAAATATTTATTTAATAAATTATTATTAGTTGCGCCGAAATTTCACTATTTATCGATCAAAAATATGTCGCATTGTTTTGAAATTCAGTGGGATTTCACTGGATTAAATTTAGAGGGAGAGGATCAAATATACCCTCAACTTTCGTTGAACGACTACGGAATCCGCGCAAACAAATCTTTCAGTTATCTCCACATTTCTTCAATTACAGAAAATAATGAAGCGCCCTTCATATTCTTTTTCCTCCTCGTGTCGATTACTCCGTCGCTCTTCTCTCCAATGCACGGCTCAAGATAAATAATTGCAATGCTGGCCCACGAGCTCCGAGGAATTTCAAAGCGACGAGCAAATTTGGCCATTTGCTCGAGTAAAACACAAGGGCGGGTTGGTCCCTCAACTTTCAACCCCCCTAACCACCCCATCCCTGACTTCCGTCTTTCACCCCGTCCCTCTCTCTCTCTCTCTCTCTTCCACTCATTCTCCGCTCATTGTGTATAAATTAACGAACGGTAGTTTGAAACTTGCTGCAACCACGAAAACTGACTTTGCGCGGCGCTGGTAATTCAGTATTCCTCAACTTTCTATAGAATTAATCTACTTGGAACGAGATTACATGCTTTTACGGGAACTTCTTCAACCGCAACAATGCGCCGGTTGCCGCGTGTCGAAAGAAAACCCGCGGCGCGTAGGTGACGCGCTTTACACCTGTTCCTACTTTCTATTTCTATGTGTATATATATGTATATGTGTGTGTATATGTTTATACATGTATGTATATATAGGTGCGTGTATATACGGGAAAATGTAGACGCGTACCCCCGAGAGGCGCGGGGTGTAATGCGGTCCGGCGCTGGAAACGCGACGAACGAGAGCGGAAGGGAAAATTGGCCGGCCAAAGAGCAGCAGTACAGTCGAAAGTGTCGTAGATGACGAGCTTTGTGTGTATGTATATATAGAGGCCGTGACTTGCCGAGGCGACGAGTGGCGCCCGTGCGCGTTGTATATATAACTCCATTCACTCGGCTTCTTCTTTCCTCGGGTTTCCCTTTATATTCTTTTGAATTTTTCGGGGGTGCGAGCACACTGGGATTTTATAGACTTGATGGGTTAAAAATGATAAGCTGAATTTTCGCTTTGAAATATTCGACGGGGTGTTATGGATTTTACCATTGGATTTTTTTTTTTTTTTTTAACGAGGTATATTAAAGGTTTTATTATACTTTTGATGTTTGATTGAGATAGATAACTTGGAGAATTTACTGGTTTAAATGTAATCTGAAATTCTCGCCGATTCGTTCTAAATATTTTATAATTATTACTGTTTAATGGATTGTTTTTAAATATGATATTTTTTATGTCGATGAAGAAGTCTGATAAAGTGAATAGTTCGATAAACTGGAATTTAATTTCCGATTAAATCCTCTCAGAAATAATAAACCCAAAAGTAAAGCCATCTATTCTTATTTAAATAAATACCAGAAAGCTAGAAATACCTAATATATATAATAGAAAAGAAAATGATTTATTTTAAATAACTAGTACACTATATTATAGAGCTATTACATACTCTTTTTTTTCTCTACTTTTTTCAAACTATTGGGTCAATGTAATGGTTTTAATTGCAAGTACGCGTATCTTTGAACAAAAGTTATGTTACGCATATTATGAGGTATTTCTAGAATATAAAAGAACATTTTTAATTACTTATTTTAGATTAATATTTACATTAAAATCATCTTCTATTCATTATTTGTATGTTGAAAGAAAAAGAAAAATACAATAACCGCGGCGCACAGCGCGGCTAATAATTTAGGTATACAGCCTAGGATGAATAAAAAAGTCAAATGCGCCGCGTATTCGTCGTTCATCCAGGCTCTTTGTCAAAGGTTCGTAAGTTACACATTTGCATACATATTTGGCCTTCATTTCGAATTATTCAGAGAATATATATATATACATATACACAAACTAAGGCAGTATAGTGGAAGTGTTGTAAATTATGCATTCATTGCTCATAAACTAACTTAACGTCGATGTTTTTACTGAAAATACGGTATTCTATCACCCTAAATAGTCCAGATGGAATGTCAGACTGCATTACCATTCATGTCGCCCTTCTTACTGCGCGGGGGGGGGGGGGAGCGTAAAGTTTACTACACAAAAAGCTCGAGGATTTTCGAGGACGGGACACGCGATGAATCTTGTAAACTCAGTCTCGTCTCGTCTTAAGTCTTTTTCATTATTTACGATTTCTATCTTTATGATAATTGGGTTTTCCCCAACGTTTATGCGTTTTAATCCCGAAGAACGAATTTTTTTTTTATCCTTCTCACAGACAAGGGGATATTCACTCGTGAATAAAACATTTTTCAGATTTTTACATTTTTTATGCCGTATACTAATGCCCTTAAAAATTTTATATTGCCATTACCGGCTGCAAAAAGAAATGATACGACGAAAATACAATAGGATTTTTTTTTTAGCGTAAACACTTGAAATCACAGATGAAGGCTATTATTAAACTGGCAGAAAAGAATCCTTGTTGAAAGGAGAATTCTTGACTGTCGAGAATTTTGAATTTAAATAGGGAGAAAAGCACTTATTTTAACAATAATATTATATTTGAATTGAGTACTAAATTAACACTTTAACGCGAGAAATTTAAATCTTTCATAAATGAATAACGATAATGAGAGCTTTAAATACGCTTTTTCTTTTATGTATCACAATAGAACACAAACGGACGTACAGTGCATTAATTGCCATAACGTATATAATTATTAAATTAGATGCATTTGTTTCTGATAAAAGAAAATTGTATTTATATAAAATAAATGAATTCGGCGTAATTCGACCGAGATTCTATCGGTATATAAAATTGAAAATAGTGACCGTACACTAATAAACACAGATATCTGTGTACAATATCCTTAGGTACTAATTTTTTTTTATTTATATTTAATAATTTTTTTACTTAGCGGGCTGAAAGTACCAACTTTCGCCCCGGCGCCCGTTTCCAAAGGTTCACATTTCGACATTTTAAAATAGTCTCGACTTCGCCTCGGGCGACAATTTACATGCAGTGATCTGAGACATTCTTTATTTTTCCTCCCTAGGTGCGTAATAAACTATTAACGGTATATTTACACGACTTGTTAATTTATAAATTTTAAAACTAAAAATAAATTTTAGAAACTTTAAATTGCGATTCCTTTAGGATAACAATTTATATATCTCAGTGCACGATTTCCTTATTTAGTGCCAAAACAAAATGATGTTACTTGAGAGTTTATACGAACACCGCGAAAATAGCGCTCATAAATCAATAATTAATTAAAACATTTCGGACCTATTTTAACGACTGCAGTGCATTAATTGCCATAACTGCGTATAGATAAATAATTCGCCGACAGGCCGCGCACGCGAAAAATGGTTCGATTTAATATAGCACACTCTCACTTCACTTTAATTAATGGATCGTAATTGAATGCGATTCGAGGCGCACGCTAGGTATCGACTCGCGCCCGGCTTTATTACGTAAAAATAATTTTTCAAATTGACCATTCATCGGATAAGCAAACACCCCGACTGCGAAGCACAATAAAAAAAAAAGTAAAAAAAAGAAATAAAAAAGAAAAAGAAAGAAATAGAAGGTAGTCGAGTCAAGAGCATTTCATCGTGTCTCTCTCCCACTCGGTCCGACTCCCCATTGAATGTCACCCCAGGCGCTTGTTTTATCCGTCGAATCGCCGCTGCCGGTTGCACGCGCCCGACAGGGACAACCTGGCCGCGTATATCTACTGCTCCCATTGTGCCTTATGACGTTCGTTTTTCCCGAGTTCGCTGCACGCGGGACCCATCCGATCGATGCCGATTATTTTTACGTCGGCACCCGTACCAGTTGCTGGCTTTACTTTTATTCCCGTTTTTTTTTTTATACAACCGATCCTGCCCTCCCCCCTCCCCTTCAGTGTCGTAGGGTCGCAGGTGAACGGCCGTCGTTTACCCGCGCGTTAAATAGAGCGCGGCGACGCTTTCCTCTTTATTCTCCCGGCTAAATATTTACGCCGCTGCATTAGTTAAGGGAACCCCGTCGCGTATTTAACGATGTGCGAGAGCTATTATGCTGTACACTTTTATAGCCAGGACAATATTATCGCACGGCCTATATTTTATGAACCGGTAGTAGAATTTTATGGAAGTTTTACAGTATTCCAACGGCGCGGCACTATCCCCCCCCCCCCTTCAACCCGCCCACCGTGGGTTCCTCTACTCGTCTCGGGGCTTTTATGCATTCCAGCCGTGAATGGCTGCAGCGAAATCTCGGTGTAACATAGAAAAATAAATCGAGAGGAAAGTTATCCCTTTTAAAAACGGCCACGCGTCAAAGTTTACTTCGATGGTTATTATTACACCTGCTACAGGCTTTTACGATGACTTTTTATTAACCGACGGCTGCTTAATCCGGTCTTTTTTTTACTGGCGGAAGCGATTGCAGTGATGAGGGTGCGTTTAACTGATTCTGTTTTACTGTTTTAAGCGTGTGCGATTTGAAGGTTTTGTTGAAGTACGTGACATGTTGAAAAAAGTCAAATGGCCTTCGCGAAAATCACATGCGGATCACATGATTGTTGTATGATTGCCACTCGATCGATCGATTTGAAAACACTTTAAATAGTATATTACGCACTTAGCCCTGTATAATAAGAAAGTGTCTCAGATCACATGTAATTGTCGACCGAGGCGAAGCCGAGGTAGACAAACATGT
>JAWWEN010000020.1:2805686-2829441 GCA_035582955.1 Sycophila texana
TGAGGGGGCGCAGCTGTAGCGCGGGTCAATTCGAAATACCAGAACATGGCCATATTAGGCGCATGCCCATATTAGGCGCATGCCCATATTAGGCACAGGTACCTTATATATACAGATGTTTATTCTCGGACTGACTTTTAACAAACAATTTTTTTTATTTCTAAAAATACACCCATTTTAAACAACACACTTCGCACTCAAAGACTCATCCCTTTAAAAAGAAAACTTTGAAGCCCATAGTATTCTAGAACATTTTATTCCAGTACCCTGTATTCTTTTACAAATAACGGATGTTTATTCTCTAACAGACTTTTAAGAAACAATTTTCTTCCTGAAAATACACCCATTTTAAACAACACACTTCGCACTCAACGGCCGCACATCCCTCAAAAACTTTGAAAGCCATATTCTCAGCGTTCATCACTCGAGGCACACACGAAGACCATAAAGCCTCTTGCAGCAGGGGGAGGAGAAGGAGGGGGATTACAGCGAGCTTTTCAATGGACACCACACGACGGCTCCCTCGAACAGTAAGAGCTCTCAACTAAAGCGCGTCGGTCCCGAGACAAACCGCGAAGTAGTTCGACGCCTTTGAAGAGCCCGGCGTTTACAGAGGCGCGCGCGCACACCCGCGCCTCGTAGGTGTCGCGGCGAGTCAAAAGCCCGCGCCTGGCAATCGTGCGATTACTTCGCCGCCGCGGTGGAAAGAAGACGAGGCTCGAGTCTCGAGCGGTACGTGCCCGCGGCCCCGCGGCCCCTTGTGCACGCGAACAATGCTGCCGCGGATCTCCCGGAGTAGCTACCTGTCGAGTCGCGTTCCTTCCCCGACGGCGAGCACGAACAAAAATGAAATTCCACCTCGCCTTGGTCTGGAATTTTTTCATTTATTTCGAGGCGGATTTTATTCGCGCGACATGCGTGCTTTATAATCGCTACATTGCAAGAGCCGCGCCGCTGGGGTATCGATGTGACTATGTAAATGGGAATTAGAATGGGAAGGGAGGTTTTTGCTTACTTACGTACGGAAAATTTCGGAGTAGTTAATTTTTGAGAATTCTTGGGGAACCGTGTTAGAATAGTATATTACGTACCTAGCCCTGTATAATAAGAAAGTGTCTCAGATCACATGTAATTGTCGATCGAGGCGAAGCCGATGTATACTATTTTTTTGCTCGACGGTGCCGGAAAGCACCAACTTCCGCTCGCGCAGCGGCCCGAAAGTTGGCGCTTTCCGGCCGGAGGGCAGAAAATGAGTTTTGGGATCTATTTTTTCTGTACTAAAAGGAGGTAAATTCGGTGATAAACTTTTTTTTAAAAAATTATTTTTTAACGATTTCGTTTATGAAATCAATTTTATAAAAATAGATTTGAAAGAGTATAAAATGATCTCTCTTTGTTTCGCAGTTGAATCTTCCGGTTTCCTTTCGTCATTGCTTTTTTTTATTAATATTTTTTAATCGTTTTACAACGGGATATAATAATTGGAGTAATAAAAAGTGACAATCTTGTTTAAGAAAACTAAATTTTGGATTAAATAATACAATAGTAATTCCATACTTTGATCCCTCTTTGCAAGCTGCTCAGTAAAGTGCTTCAGATTTAATTATAATTAAGATTATAAATTATAATATAATTAAATATTATAATTTTTTTAGTTTTTTAAAAGCTATAACTGGCTGACTAGTTTTGAAAAATTACAGAGGTATTTTTAGTTTGATAGCAGCTTCGTGCCAATAAATTTTTGATTCACTTATCGTGACTACTTTTGTCATAGTAAGGGGTGCTCAACTTCCGGTAACAATAATAGTTTTCGTTATAATATATAGATTCGTTTTATTAACTGCCATCGCTGCGAAAATAAACGGCGCGGGACGAGCGATAATTGCAGCCGGCGCACGAATCATATTTCGTCGTGATTTTATTACAATTAAACAGGAATAATAAAAAAAAGAGTAAAAACAAGGAATCGTGGAAATCGGCGCATGAAAATATAATTGCAATTATTTTGCCGGCAAATACGAAATAATTGCATCCGGCGTGTACGACTATGGTTTCCTCCTTTATATCACTTGTCCAAGTAAAACGAATAATGCGGCCGAATATAAGAAAAAAATAATACCCGCGAACAAACGATATAATGCCCGTGCAAAACCGGCCGAGTGTTTTTTTTTTCTTTTTTTTTTAAGTGTATAACGCGAAAACGGTCGAAAATGAATTGCAAAAAGAAGTGAAATAAATAAACTGATCCGCCGCTCGAGTTCGCGCACGACAGCCTCTAATTATCGACGGAAACGAATTACCGTGAGTATATGCGCAAAAAGGAAGAAGAGAGAGAGAGAGAGAGAGAGAGAGAGAGAGAGAGAGAGAAGAAAAAAGACTGCTCGGCTCTCGGCCTTAATCCCCCTTATTTTTTCTCGCTCGCCTTGCCTCCTCCCGTCGGTGCTCTGCACGAGTCGAGAAAGGGTGCGCGACTGGAGTTCCGGTCGAGGAGGGTAGAGAGAAAGAGAGAGATAGAAAAAAAGAGAAAAAAGAGGAGTATGGCGAGAGGCACGCGCGCAAGCTCCCAGGAGTAATGAACCGTAAACAATCGTCACGAAGCCTCGCGGCTGCTCGCGTGCTATTGAATATTGATTAAGCCGCTATCACACGGTCTCCTTTCTCTCCCGGGGCGTTATTAGTCACGCGCTGCCTTCTTCTTTCGGTGCGGGCACCGTATTACCCTCTTCGATTCATTTATCCCCCTGCATGTATACCGGAGAACACCGCGTAATCGCGCGACTGTACGTATCCATTTACCTTATTGCCTTGCTGCTTATTTACCGGTCGCTTGCTCTCCTTTTCTTTCTATTTCACGCTCTCTCACACTCTCAAGCTCACTCTCACATTTTATCTCTCTCACACTCACTCTCTCACGTTTTCTCACTCGCAATCTCTCTCACGCACTCTCACACTTTTAAGCTCAGGCTCACACTCTCAAGCTCACTCTCACATTCTCAACCTGATTCTCACACTCTCAAGCTCACTCTCGTACTTACTTTCAGCTTTAATTTTTTCTCTCTCTCTCTTTTACGTAAAAGAGATTAGTACGTACTTTCACTCTCAGTCTCTCTCACGCACTCTCACTCTCAAGTTCACTCTCATATTTTCAAGCTCACTCTCACATTTTATCTCTCACACTCACTCTCACGTTTTCTCACTCTCAATCTCTCTCACGCACTCTCACACTTTCAAGCTCAGGCTCACACTCTCAAGCTCACTCTCACATTCTCAACCTGATTCTCACACTCTCAAGCTCACTTTCTTACTTACTCTCAGCTTTAATTTTCTCTCTCTCTTTTACGCAAAAGAGATTAGTACGTACTTTCACTCTCAGTCTCTCTCACGCACTCTCACTCTCAAGTTCACTCTCATACTTTCAAGCTCACTCTCACACTCTTAAGTACACTCTCATACTCTTAAGCTCACTCTCAGCTTTAGTTTTCTCTCTCTCTCTCTCTCTCTCACGTTTTTTCACTCTCAGTCTCCCCTCTAAAAATGAATAAGTGAAATTCGACTAGAATAAGTGAATAGTCACTTATTTCACGTTAAATATCTTTCACTTATTGCAGCAAGTGGAAGATTTTTCACGTGTAATAAGTGACTATTCACTTATTCTAGTCAAATTTCACTTATTCATTTTTACAGAGTCTCTCACGCACTCTCATATTTTAGTTTTTCTTTCACTCTCACACTCCCTCTCATTATTTCAATCTCTCTCTCTCTCTCTCCCTCTCTCTCTCTCTCTCTCCCTCTCTCTCTCTCTCTCTCACTCTTTCTCAAGCTGTCGTCTACGCACTCTCCCCTCCATCTACCGAAGAGCATATATTTGACGAATTTCGTTGCATTTTTTTCGTACGGACTCGTTCTTTTATCGAATCTCCAAGGCCGATTAAAACGGAAGCGGCTATTACGTGTCGTGAGTCAGCGTTGAGTCACTCCGCTAAATAAGATGGTGGCTTTGACGACGTGACCGACAGTTTTATAGGGCGCGCAGCGAGGGGTGGGTGGCAGCGTCAACAGAGGAATTTTATTGCGGCAGTAAAAAAAAAAAGGAGAAGAAGGAGATAAAGCGAGACAAGGAGCCGTCACGGAAAATGTTTGCGTGTAAATTAGCATCGACGTCGCGTGTACCCCGCGGCGCGGAACAAACAAAAAAAAAAAACAGTTTTTATCGCTACAATATTCCCTTTCAAACGAGTGTCTCACGCACCCAATCGACGTGCCGGTCGATAAATCCCGCACGCCAGCGGCCCGATCCGCCGGAATTCCCGCGACCCTTGGCCCCCTTCTGGCCGCGCGGAGCGTCGCTGAATTAATCCCACAGCCGATCGGCCGGCGCCGGGGTCCGGGCCGGCCCTTAAGTGAGACGTACGACGTCTAACGACCTCCGACCGGGCACCGTCGCCGGGGCTTACTTGCCCCCTCCCTCCTCCCGGGCCGAGCTTCTTCTGTTGCGCCGGTGGATGAGACGGCGAACCGGAAAGTTGACGCTGAATAAAATATCACCTTGTTAACTGTTTTTTTCTCTCTCGTCGTATAGGGTGTCACTGGCCGTACTCTCTTAAGTATGAAAAAGCGATGGAAGTGAATGGATAGTCGTTTATTTTAAGTGAAAGGTCAGCGTTAAGCCTTGCGACTTCAAATAAAGTGACTATTCGCTTTTATTGTAAATTTTTGCTGTGTTTTGTGTTCACTCTCTAAGTTTTGTAGAGTAATTTTGTCCCGTTGTTAAAAAAAACTTGGGGCACACTTTTTCTTCGTCGAATCCGAGAATTATTCTGGTTAATTTTGGAAAAGTTAATTAAACATGCAACAGGTAACACGCGTGGTCAAGAAAAATTCTTCCATTCTCAAATACAGGTTATTTTTTAACAGCAGACAAGTGCGAGTAAAAAAAAAGGTATCATACTTTTTCAGGCGTGAAAACATCACATTCCAGCGTTCGACCTTTTCGCATCAACAACATTTTTTCTTTACCCTCTCGTAACTTATTTCAATGACCACATGAACCGTCGTAAGGAAAAAAAAGGTGCGGGCGTCCTGAACTGCCTTAAACTAGCATGAGGCGTACATTATCCCGGTGTAAATCCCGAACTTGTTAACCGCTTCCTGCCTAAGGATCGAGACGTCGTGGCCTCGTCGGACGTCGGAAATCGGCGACGAATTACCCCACGCCGACCCCACCATTTATCTCTCCATCGTTTCCTTGCCCTCCCAACCCCTCACCCCCTCGGGCATCCCTCGTGCGCCCCGGAGGCACGTCGCGCGAATTCCTAAAGGAAGTCCCCTTTATTTAGTGGCTAATAAAAATTTATGGTACGAGCCGAGCGTCAGCCGAGCGGCGTTTACCCTCAATATTGAATATTCCGGATAACGCGGCCATTGTGCCCTCGGTAAAAATTGAATTCGAAATGTCGTCTGTGTCTTCGCTCGCGCGAACTCTATACTCGACCTGCACGACCGTTTCGCGAGGCTTCTTTGCGCTGAATTTTTACGGGCCTCTCGTACCACCCCTCCACCTTCTCTCTCTATCTGTATCTGTCTATCTTTCTCCTTTTCTTTTTCACATGTGCGATAAAATTGCCCGTGGAGGGGAGTCAATTCCGCGCGGGATGCCCCGACTGAATAAGTCAGTCGCGACGGCGCGATGAATATTTTCTTCTGGACGATTTCGATCCTACTATGAAGTCTATTAAAAAATAAATGCGAAACGATGTCGGTGATGAATAAGTGAGGGAGGTATAGGAGGTGGATACATTCAATTTTGTTTGTATTTAATTATTAGATTTTAGGCAGGCTGGTTTATGGCCTGGCCTTGTTTGTCTCTTTTTTGTTCTTTCGCTTGTGTACTTTTAATTCGGTGAATTTAGACGAGTTTTCTCGACGGATGAAAGAGTTTAATTAATTTAAATGTCTGATTGATGTAGGCGTACGACAGTTTGACGTTAACACGTTTAATATTTATTTATTTAGTTAGTTGAACCTAACAGGCCGATAGAATTTGCTCTTAAATTAGAAAATCTGTATTTAAAAAAAAATTAAATAAATAAAAATAACACTTGCCTTTTACATATTTAATGTTATGCCTTTTGAAATTGCACTAAACAATCAGCGATTCGATGCTGCACTTCAATATTTTATAGCTAAAGTTCTTTTGTAAATAATAATGAATTTCGATAATTGATTAAAAAATAATATTGGGTTATCCGTTTAATTCAATTAGTAACAATCTCATTAAAGATAAACGACAGGAGCGACTTTTTCTCGAGTGTCCAATCAATATCTTATCACTAAAGTGACGAAAGAAATAGAAAAAAAATAAATTAATGGTATTGCTTTTCTTTTCTTTTTTTTTATAGTGAAGACTAAGATAAATAAACTCATAGTCAAAGTTTCTATGTATTCGTTATGCGAGAGATATAAATTGAAATCAAAACACATCGCACACATCACTGATTAATGCGTCCCTTCCGGTCGATGCGCTGCTCAATCCGGAATAACACAGATAACCCTGCAGCCACGTGTCGGCTTTATGATCGCTCTACTCTTCCTTTTTTTCCTATTCTAACTCACTGAACATATCATCGCATTATTTTTTACAACTTAAAGTGTATATACCCCCATACCAATACTTCTCTTCCTTTTTTTTAACCTCGAATGGCAGGAAATTTCAGTACAATCGAATTCATACGTCAGATATGATTTTTTTCCGTTTTAATTGTCAGTGCCGCTCGTTAAATTTTATATTCGATTACGGCTTGTCCCCTATCAATCGCAAAATATTTTTCAACAAATTACCCGTAAAGTGATACGAGATTACGTTTGCCACCGTAAAAAAGGTAATTAAATTGATGCGCGATTACATGGAGAGACATTTATTTACGACGATTGGCCTCTCTCTCTCTCTCTCTCATTCCTTTTCTGATTATACTTTTTTTAAGAAGAAGAATTGATTGCACGTCGAAAAAATCACTGGCTCGCTTAATAATAAATCAGGGGTTGTGCCGCCGTAATTTGCATTTCCATGGGAAATTAAATCGATATTAACGAAGGGCGGCGATCCCGCCAGCGAAAAGTATAGTTTGATACTGTTCCTATGTAAGTTCGCACTAACGAGTTTTTCCCCGAGCTTTAATTTCCGCGAGCCTTTCACCGGATTTCCGATTCCGTAACTTTGATCTCTTTGCTTAACTTTCTTAGTGACGCGCGCGGCTAAAGGTGGAAGAGGAGAAGGAGAAAAAAAACACAACAGAGGAAAGTAAAACAATGAAATGGGGCACTTTAAAGGGGAGCAGAGGGAAATTTTACCGGCAACGGGAGTTAAAGGCGTATTGATTAAAAATTCAGCGTCGTTCGTGGGAAATGAATGTAGTTTCCCTGAGTGTCTTTGCTAATAGCGGAGTATAAATGTGCGAATTCAGCTTTACTTCCTTCTGCAGTATGACCGATTAAATGTAACCCCAAGTTCTTGCGAAGTATCGGGTTTTCGTTTGTTTGGATATAAGAGAATGTCGGAAAATGATAATTAAATATTCGAGTTGAAGAATCGTGTTACAATAATTAAGTGTTAGTAGGAAGGATAGATCAATTTAATTTTAGTAAATTAATCTGCCGTCTAGAAGAAAAAGAATTGAAAAACTTTATTTAGAATATTAAGAAACCGAATGACTGACTATATTTGGATGTTACTACTTAAATAACTTATTACAAAAGACACTATTCATAATCTATATACTTTGGTAATATTTCTTTCTTCATTTTGATCGGAAATTCTTCCACTTAATTAACAAGTTAAAAAAAGTTAATTTTCTGCCAAGGAGGCGTAGTAGTTATAAATTATGTTTAACAACCAGGAAAGAAAAAGAAAAAAAAATCGCCAAAGTCTTTACGATTATCTACGTCGAGTTTTAAGTCGTGTGAATTTATAAAGTACAATATTCAAAGCCTTAAAAATCTTCGTTAAATTAAAAAAAAAAAGATGTTTCCATTTTTCACTCAAGCGACAACTTCTCCGCACACAGAATTTTTAAATAGAGGCCCTATACTCGCAGAATTTATAGCTATCGAAAAATCGATCACATTCGCAAATTACATTTTGAGCCCCATTCCCCGTTCAAAAGCTTGACGTACAAAGAGCGTCTTTTTCACAGACATTTGCAAACGCACTTCTCAAAAGCACGCGAATTTCCATTTACCTTAACATTACCGAGATAAAACGAATTATCCCCTAAGACTCGCTAAGATCGCTTCTTTCGCTATAATGCCAAAGAAGAAAGCCGACGCTAATAGGATAGAGGGGAATAAAAGGGTCCGGGAGTTGGGTTTGAAAATCGTTCCCTTGACTACCGATCCGGTTTTGCCTGAGCTTTTTGTCCGCGCCACTTGAAAATCGTCAATTGGCGAGCTCACCGTGTAACAAACCGTAACGGCTTCAGCCGGGTAAACCTGAGAAAGAGAGAAATAGAAAGCAGGAGGAAGAGGGAGATAGAAAGGGATATATAAGGTATATATATATATCCGCGTCGAAGAGGGAGAGAGAGAAAGAGGGAAGTATATAAATATATATATGAAGAGAGGGAGAGAGCGAGAGAAAGAAATATATATGTATATATATCCGCGCCGCTGCGAAGGACAGCCGAAAAGAGTCGGAGCGGGAAGGGTTGCCGCGGCTTAATTTGCGGAGCGACGCGGCGGAGCGCCGGCTGAGAGAAAGCGAAAACAAAGGTAATTCCCGCGGCAAAATCAAATTCGTTAATTTGAGGAGTTTGGCGCCGTCTCCTCGAGGCGCCGAGTGCTCAGTTCTAATTCTCTACTCCCTCCGTTCTTCTCCCCTCCCGACGCCTTGCCAGCTTTTTGCGACCCCCACCCCCTTCCCTCCATCTTCCTTTAGCCCTCTAATCCCTGGGACGCGGCTTCAACTTTCGTCACCGCTTTCCTCCGCGGGCCGGACGTAACGAATCAAATTGAGAAGGAGACGAGCGTCGCAGCTGCAAAAATGATTTTCTCGAAAGGGACGTAATTTTCGACGCCATCTCGGCTATGCCCCCCCCCCACCCTTCTCTTTCACTCTTTCTGCTTATCCCTCTTTTCTCTCGTGCTTCTTTGAGAGCCTTAGCCTCGCGCCCAGCGGCGCAGTAACGAGATTTAACGATACTTTCAAAAGCACACAGCATCAATTATTATCAAAGGGGACGTTTGCTCGCCCGACTGTTCTTTGTTTATTCATCTGCAACATTTTCCCCGTAAATCGCCGAGCAAACGGTGGGTTAATATCTTCCATTTCTCTTTTTTTTTTCTTTTTTGTCGCGCGTTTAATTGGGAAGTCGCTAGCATTTGGACCTGACGATCACACAGTAAATCTGAAAATGTAAAAATTCATTTAGAAACTGTAGATAGTGACATTTTGTATGTGAAAATTCGTCCACATATTGAATCATTGGATGACATTTGACATAAAAAATGTTACTATTCACATTTTCCAAGTGAATTTCACATTTTCAGATTTAGAAAGCACGTTTCGCTACTGCTCATGTTATCTATGTTTATTTATTTAATCCACCCCCTATCAGAAAAACCACTTTTCGACCCTGAAAATCGGGGCGAAAGCAGCATATATTTTTCCCGAAAATAGCATTAGCCTACATAATGGTCAATTTCCAAATTAGCTATTAAAAGGGCCTAAAATGCAGAAAAAATCGTTTCATCATGGAACGAAACTAACCGATTTCTACCAGGGTAACCATGTGTATAACAGTACTCACAAATTCAACCGTCATCTTCTTAATACATGTATGTAATGATCAACGATTTTAAAACAAAACTTAATTAGCATAATCCCTCTTCATTCTTTTCTCTCATTCGATCTCCTTCTTTTTTTTTACTATACTAATATTAATTCCGCGTGAATTTACAGCCCGGCGGCGGAAGGGTCGAGTGCGAAGTGTTATCGGAAGGAGCGTCAGGATTCGCGGACATTTTGTTTGGTGGCTGTAATCGTTAAATGAGATACTGCGGCCGAAGTCGAAACTGGGCCATCCCCAGTCAACAGCAGTTTAGGATAACGAAGCATACACCGGTTGACTGGTTATAACTAATGATTGATGTCGTGCTGCTGATCTACATATCGATCCCGAAAGCTTGGCCATGTCGACTCGCCGCGGAGAGGGGCTCGTTTCCGTCCCGATGGACCCATCGCGCACGTAAAAATTCCGAAAATCGAGAGGGCGAAATGAATAAAAAAGTAAAAAGATTTAAATACTGCGGATGTTGGCTGGATTTATTTTTCTTTCTTTTTTTTTCAATTTTTATTTATGCCGTTGTTCGTTATCCGCTTCAATTTTATTATTCGTTTGACCGATTTCGAAAAGAACAGTCGCATTTTTAGAATGACCACTTTTTAAAGTGTGCTATTTTTGTATTACGTTAATTGATGAAGTCATTAAAATTGTATTAGCATTTTTTTTTAATTAATCTAGTGAATATTTTATTGTTCATTGTATTTAAATATTGTAGAGTTGAATTTTATCGAATTAATAATACGATTACATCATCGTTTGGTTAATTAATAGCAATTTTAATTATGTAAAATAATTTACTTAAATTTAAAATTTATTCATGAAATATTCATCGACATCGATCTCTTATTCAGTTTGATCTCATTATCTTATTTAATGAAGTGTAGAATTCAATAAATTCGTCTTGAAAATGAAATGAAATAATGCGTAATTTGATAAAGACAAAGCTAATTATGCAAAAGAATTTTTAACGAAGTAATATAAAATAAAATTGTAAAGTATTAACTTAACACGGTAACAAATTTTCGATAATAATTCCAAGTAAAAAATAAAATAGTTCATTTAAAGTGTTAGTATTTAATATCTGGTTATGGCTAACCAATAAACATTCCTGAAATATTTAAAATTCCATGAAAAATGAAAAAAGTGAAGTATACAAAAAATATTAATAACCAATTTATTTTTTAGCAAAAGGGATTATTACTGTAGGAAAAATTACTTTAAAACGAGAGTTTAGAAAAGTAAAAAAGTGATTGTCTGACTATATTTAGATGTTACTACTGAACTCGCTGATTGAAAAGAAAAAATGTATATTCTTTATGAGTTTGTTGCACGATGCTTCAGTTTTTATTGATAAAGCTACAGTTAAATTATTTAAACTTATCAACATTGCTTATTACTATTACTACTTACAATAACAGTAGTAGCTTCTAGTACTAATTAGGTAAATACATTCTACATATTGTTGAAATTGACGTAGAAAAATGTAAGATCTATTGCAAAATTACAAATTATAAGATAACAAACGAATTCCGTAACTCCAACGAAGAAATTCTCTGTGCCCAGCAATAAAAGTGGAATTGCGACTTTATCGCCTAACGAGGGAAGGTTCATATTCCCCCGGTGGCCCGCCGTGCCCGCGCAGGCCACCGCGAGATGATTGCTCTGTGCCTCGCGCGGTGCTCTATCTCGGGACGGATTTAATGCCCGCGTATTAATCAGGCATCGACGTGGGCTCATTTGCCCGGCGCCCGGGCCCGATACCTAAAATACGAGCGACTGTTTGCGGAGTAATCCAAATTGAATCTTTGGCGGAAAAATGGACGCGGAATGGATCACGGAGAGAGAGAGAGAGAGAGAGAGAGAGAGAGAGAGAGAGAGGCCACGCTGCGAGAGCGAAAGGCGAAGGCTGGCAGTGCGTACCGAAGTCGGCTTTTGTACACCGGCTGCTCGATAAATATTTATTAAAGCGTTATCGAAAAGCCGGGGAGCGGCTACGTTTGAGCCGAGTCAGCCAATATCGGTCTCTCTTTCTTGCCCTTCTTTCGACGTCCCACTCCCGCTCTCCCTTTTTTTTTTATTTTTATTGCTGGAATTCATTTTTTATTCCGATGGATTTTGCCAATCTTTTGTATTTCGAAAAAAAAAAAAAGAGTTTGGAAGGTAGTAACTTTGAATTCTGATGAAGAGCATTTGGACGTTATCGCACTGACAAGTGTGTTATGTAAAGTCAGATGAATTTATTTAATTTTACATCTCGTGTTTCTATTCTTTAGAGGGTGTCGTAAAATGAATGTTCACTCTGTTTTCATTAAATTTTTTTATTCCTCTTGTTGGATACGGTGAAAAGAAATGTTAAGGTAGTGTCGAATTTTCATTTAGAAATTCTTAGAATTAACTTAGGTATATTATATAAAAGATGTTATCAAGTATATCTGTTCTAATTTTTCGAAAAGTCAATAAAAGGATAATTATGAATTTATTATTTTTAAAAATTTTAAATATTTATACTTTTAATTTTGCTTAAATATTGCTTATACATAACCAATACATTTTTTCGATTTTATCTTTTTATTCGCATTTTAGAAATGTCTTTAAATATCTGAATGTGTTTTTTAGTTCAATACATTTTATAAAATATTCTAAAATAGAATTCTGAATTTTTCGTTTCGAAGGTTCGGCATTGAATTACATTGAAAATTCAGTTACTTTTGGTTTAGTGACCTCATTCGCACTCTGATTCAGTGAATATTTAACATTAATAATTTAGCGAGAAGGAAAAAAGGTCTCTTTTTTGTGGAAGTCTGTGAAAATTTACTAAATTTAATGTTTATTAAAAATGTAAAATAAAATGTATTCCCCAAACTACCTTGTTAAGGTAGCTCTGTAGAAATTCCTTAATTAGTTGAAGTATTAAACAAATATTTTTCTCATAGCGTGTAAAAAATAATCTGTTAATTTTTCTGAATTATTTTATTAAATATTGTTTTAAAAAATAAATAAATTCTTTTTATTTCTTTTTATTTTGAAAAAACCCATAGAACTATAAAGTTAACCTTAAAAAATACATCTGCCTAGTCGCCAGTCGTTACCCCCCGAAAATTTATCAAGAAAAAAAGAAGGATTAAGAAAAGAACGACTTTCCACTACTTATTTTTTGGCACATTGTCGCAACTGGATGTTTAATACTCTCCCGAAAAGTTCGCCGCCCATTAATCTCCAAGCGGGCGCACTTTCAGCAAACTGCAGTGAATCAAACGCCGGCCATTTAACGGGCCACTAACTCAAAATGAAAAGAATCTCGCGAGCGATCACAACAGTCGCGCGGAATAGGCGCGTGCGCCTGACACGCGCCCCAGACACACAAACAATGGGCCCGATATTATTTAGCGTTTATCGTCGTTTAGCCCATTGAGGATTTTCGGTGCGCCCGCACGACGTTAATTCGAACTATAAAGAATCGTGCGCACAATGCGCCGCCGCCGCCGCCAACGCTCAAAGTGTATGCTTTTCGGTGGGCCGATGCGGGCGCGACTCTCTCTACCTGCCCATTGTCCGCTGCATTAAGCGCGCGAATTCCGATCTCTCCCTCCTCTCCTGGCCGGATCTTCGCGGGATGGCCAATTTGCGCTGGAAAGGCCATGGGCTAATTACTGCTGTTGGCCAGCGGGATGAACGCACTTTCGCGGCTACGCATCGCGGCAATTGCTCTAAATTAATAGCTCGAATTTTCAGAATGGCTAATTGGATCGTCAATGATATAAGAATTTACAGTACAACTGAATTCTAAATGGACAGTGAATTCGGACGATTAAATGTTACGGCAATGTCGAAATTGTTTGAATTAAACTAAATTGTTTGCTAGTATTAGTAAACATATTTACCTGTACTTTGAAGGGTCTGTGTAATACCTATTAATTAATATGACTACCCGTAGGATTTCAAGACAACCACTAGATCAAAATGATTTATAGATTGATGGGTATATACTTTAATTTAATACACTATAGTTTCTATTTGAATGTAGGAAATTAAATTTGAATGTACAAAACAAATTTGGCATTGTAAAAATGTTACTATTTTTTAACAGATATGTTATTAATAAAAAATAAAAAATAGATATATTATGCTCAGAAAAATTTGCTGTTTATTCAAAATGATTTATATAAACAAATAAAATTCTCAGTTGGTAAAGTTCAAGTCTCAAGAGCTTAGCAGGTTCGAATCCATGGGCAAGAATTTTCGTTTAGCTTCCTCGTGTAGAAGAAGTATTTTTATGGTGATGAGTAAAAGTTTGAGATCATGCGATAGAAGTTTGTTTTGGACATAATTACGCAGATTTACGCTATTTTGGAAATATGTCTGTTTTCGTGTGTAATGAAACCTTTTCTTTTAAATTCTTTACCGACTTTCATGAAATTAAGCTTTAAATTTTTTGTCTTTTAAAATAAATGGTGCCTCTAAACTTTCTCTGTAAAGTTGACTAAGAGAAATTTACTCAAATAAACTTATTTCACGTCAAATATCTTTCTCTTATTGCAATAAATGGAAGATTTTTGACGTAGAATAATTAAATGCATGAAATTTCACTTATTCAGTTTTAGAAAATTTATATAAAGTTATAACCATATTTATTCTTCTTTACTTTTACAAATCGACAATTTTGCTGCTTAAAAGTTAATTAACTGTTATTTCTGTAATGAGACACTGCTGATCCAATCTTGGGTGTACTGATGAATACTGACTTAAGTATTGTGAAATGTAATCCTTCGACATTGCAGGACCATGATAGTAGCTTCTCTCCCAAGATCTGAAAAGGATTGCGACAAAGGCACGAAATTCGACGACTCTATAAGGGACGGGAAGTTTTCCGCGTCGTCGAGCGATGCCCAGCGGGCCGACCGGAGCGCGAGCGTAACTGCTTGCGCGCCGGGCGTCGAAAAGTGAAAATAAGGTCGGGAACGGGGTCAGCCGACGGGCGCTCCCGCTCGATATCTCACTGAAAGCTGCCTAAAAATAGCGACGCGCATCTCTCTGCTCTTTCTTTTTCGTCGCTCGTTACAACGGGTAGATCCCGCCATTCCCTCGCCTCTCACGTTGCTGAGCGCGCTTTTTTTTTCAGTTCGTGCCCTGTACACAGTGAGGTCGAACGTTGCACTCGTCACGATCCCTTATTAATTTTTCGCTCGAGGTGACTTTGTACGTCGAGATTTTGTCCTGCGTAAATCGTAAATTTCAGATTTTTTATTTAATTTCATCATCAGGAAAAGCGTTTAGCGAGATACCCAGTGCATATTTTACTGCTATTCAAATTTTCTCTCTCGCGAATTTTCAAATATTCATCAGTTCGCGCTGCGTAAACTGATATGAAAGTTTTACCTTGCAATGCCATATTATAAAGCTTTTTATTGTTTTTATAATTAATATTCCACTTGATTTGTTTAAAATTTTGCATTTCCGTCGGGTATGCGTGGATTTGTGTTATTTAAAATTTTTCTAAGTTGCATGGTTGGTTGTGATAAACAATAGGAAATGATAAAGAATTAACGCAGAGCTTAATGGTATTGTGGACCTTCCTGTATAGGAAAAAAAATCGATGTTATTTTATTTGATGATCATTCAAAGCTATAAGTTTCTGCATATAATATAATATAAGTTTCTGAATATTTTGTACATAATAGTTTCGAACAAATTTTCGCGCTCGTATAATTTTTAGTCTACGCGAAATTTTCTTAAAATTACTTTCAATTTTTAATTCTCATTTAAAAAAAAAAAAAAGAAAGAAAAAGGGTAAAGACGATAAGCAGCGGAAAAATTCACGAAATATACTAATTTGAATAAATTGAAGACAAAATTACTCATATGAACCAATAGAAATTTGATATAAAAACAGAAAACTCATAAAAATTTATAAGCCATAAAAAAAGTTATCATTTTTATTCATATTTTTATACGGCATCAGTAAAAGTTGGAAATTTCACTTTTTCAGCATGCGTAGTTTAAAAATTATGATATTCATTTAAAAAAATCATATGTTGTAACATTATTATATACATCACCGTAGTCATAAGAGAATATAATGAAAATCAATTGCATAACATCTATAAAACAAGTTTTTTAATAAATAAAAATTTAATATATCATTCCACGAATTGTAAACATTGCGAGAACTCTGATTTTATTAACAAAATTTCAATTCTTATATATTTCATTTATTTACTGCTTATTTATTTTTGTAAACTTTATCTTTCTTGAAAACACAAAGAATGATTTTTCCGTTTTCTTAACCGCAAAAATATAATATCAGATAGAGTCAAAGGCAGGATTCACGCTGCAATTACGACACCGTCACATTTAAGATTACCAACATCCAACAAAATAATTAATTCGGCTCGTTTTTAATAGAACCCAAGCGACGATCACGGCAGCGCTGCTAAGTGCACTCAACGAGCCGTTTTAATATTTTAAAGTGTACAGCTCGGACGACACAATGGGCAGCGTAATAACGCCGAACGAGCCGTCCGAGAGGCGCGCTAAGTGAAGAGCCGGAAAACACGAAGAAAAAAAAAAAGAAAGCCAGCCAGCCAGGGAATAGCAGGGTGCGCGCAGCGGAGATGCACAGAGAGAAGAAACGAAAGGCGACGTTTACGTAAACCAGGGAACAAAGGGAGTCTCCTATTTCCCCGATTGCGAGTGTCGCTGCACTCCATCGCGCGCCTGCAAATAAAAAGGAGCCGTAGACACACTTCCGGGGCCCCCTTCGTGCTCCGCATCGCCGCGTTTCGCGCTCGTCAAAGCCGAGAGACAGTCGACTCCCTCCACCCCCGCTGTTTAATAATCGCCGAGAAAGAGACGCGCCGGGCATCGATAACCGACGCGCGGGGCGGAATAAAAAAAAAAAAAAAACAGAAAGTTGCTAATGCGCGCGCATGACCGGAGTGTCGATGCGCCGATCTCTTTTTTTTTATTCTTTTTATTCCTTCTTCCCTCCTCCCAGCGAGACGAGAGGAGGAGGAGGAGGGAATCCCCTGGCTTTTTCCGCGCGCCCCGCTGATTTCAGAGCCGTAGTCCCGCGCCCGGCGAATTACGAGCTCGTTCAAGCTAACGCACTTTGAGCTGAGACGTTCTACTCTTTTCTCCGATAAGTCGGCTCCGTGAGTGATTCGATTTTTATTTTCGACGGCCGAATTTATTAGCCGTATATTTTTTTTTCACCCCTCCTCTGGACTGACTGCAGCGCGAGTGGGCTTCTTTATTTCGTTTTCATTGAGGCGGGGAGAGTGTGCGCCACTGGCAGACTCGCCACCCCCGATTGACTGGGTAATTTACAGCGACAGCATTATACGTCTAGTTCGGGCGGAGGAAATCTTTTGCGGAGGGGGAGATCCTGATTGCTGACGGACGTCGAGTTAAATACACCGGCTTAGCGTGATTTCACGGGGAAGCAGCTGCTACTGTTCTAATTTATCACGATGTCGATTTGTTTTTAATGGATTTTGTTTTTTTTGTATATATAAATGGAACTTAGAAAAATGGAAGGTAGCATTTGATCTTTTTTTTTTTTTAACTTTTAGAATATAGCGCGATGAATCGAGGCGAGAAAATTATTTGTTTTCTTTTTTAATATTGATATAAGATTTAATATTAGAAATATTCTTATGTAATTGGAGAACAATGATAACCGATTCTTAGGCTACTGTTTAACCCTTTTAGAAAAATATTATTCTGACGTAACAAGCCCCAAGACATGAAAACAGTTTAAATGATAATTATTATTACTTATAATTTTAATACAAACAATATTACAAAAGCCACTTGAAAAACATCACTTCACCCAGCATAAAAAAAAAAGAAGAGTCTGCTCCAGACACTCCGCGCAAATGTTTGCAACCCCTCCCCCATCGAACTGAAAAATTCATCGACAGTAAGCCCCGCAGCGCCCAACAATTTTCCCGCCGCTGACATTTCCGCATCGCTTTAGCGACGGCTCGCGTGCTAAGTGCCAGGCGCATGATCCGCGAGCAGCTGTACACACCGCTTGATAAGTTGGATGCGTTCACGTGACACCGTGGCGTCCGACCGACGTGCCAACCCAGTACAGCTATCGGAAAATTTAAACGCGCGAAAACTCCCTGTCAGTCGTTTCCGCGTGTGCGTACTCGAGACGCCGTGGGGGGCAATACAACCGACGGAGCGGCTTATCAGTATAGTTAGCGTCGGGTAATCGTTACACGTCGCGTTTATCGGCCCTCGTTTTTTCCACATTTTCATCCGTCGCGACTGGCCGTCCCCCTCCTGCCCCCTCCGGGTGCATTTATCACGCGCTACCCGCTCGACAGGCCGCGTTAACAGCTATAGAATAATTGCCGATCGAGCGCCGACTAATCACATGACTGCCGCGCGCCGGGGCTGAAACAAAGGAGCGACAGGTTCAAAAAGTACAATCAATAAACGACACTTAAACCATTTTTCAGCGCGGACGATTAATCAAAGCGAGGGTGGGTGTTGAGGTATGGTAGGTGTAGACTTAGAGAAATAGTGTAGTAAATTTTAGTATGTGTGTGTATGAAAATTTATAGGAAAGTCTGGCTATCTAGTACATGCTGAGAAAGCTAATATTGTTAGTAATTTGTTTGAATTTTTATTACTATACTTTTTTTTAAATTTATTATTCTGTATAGGAAAATGATGGAAAGTTTAAATCATAATTTTACTCGGAGAGAAAAGTTCTTGTAAAAAGGACCATATACTGTTTTGTAACGCAGGGGCAGACTCGACGAATCAAAAATTGTTTTTACTATAGAAAGTTCAGTAAAATTTGAAATTGGCAATTTTGAATTGTAAAGCCTGTCCCTGCGTTACAAAACAGTATAGTAATTTTTACTGGAACTTTTCTCTCCGCGTATGAATTTTTACCTGACAGTATGGTAATTTTTAGTAAATTCTATATAGCGTTGAAAAATATTCCTTAGAATAAAGTTAATTACTGCCGCCAGGGGGATAAGAGAAAAAATTAACTAACCCGCAAGCGGCTGCATGTTCCCACAGTATATATAAACCAACTAAATGTAGTTACGTCATCACGCAATCAACTGCGAGCCTGTAAGCGTATTTTGCGAAATTGCGAAATTCGGAATGTGTATTATAATTAGTGTTTAAATTAATTTGGGTTGATAGTATAGTAAAAATCGATTACGTCAAGTGAAAGATCGAAATTTGAATTGGTAGGTAGATATGTTCAAAGCATGAGACACTTTGTAGAACCGTGCAACTGAAAATCATGTACAATAAAAAAAAATTTATTTTCCACTTCCATACATTTTTCTTTTAAATAACATCAGAGTAAAAATTACCAGCCACATAATAAAATTTCGAGTCTCGTAAATTTTATTACACCGTATAATTGAAATTCATAAAAAATAATTTTTCCGCTTGCATTCATTTTTCGTTTTAATAAAGTCAGGGTAATAATTGTCATATAGTATGTAAAAGTTAATAAAATTTAGAGTCTCATAAATTTTATCATATTACTATTTTAGCTTCAGACTATAAATAGATTACAAAACTTTTTAGTAAAATTTACTACACTATTCCTTTCAGGGTAGATGTCCTTACAAAAGTAAACTACTGACTCAAAACTACCGTAAGAACTTAGTAGTAAATAGGTACCTACTGACTGAAGTATTCCTAAGTAATTTACCTGTTGTTGTTCGATAGCACTGAGTGAGTAGTTGCCAATTTACTATTAGAATCATATAAGTCATTATTGGTTCGTTAGTAGTCCATCAGTAGTTCATGCAATAGTTGTATAAATAACTTTTTCAATATAGTTTATTTTCGTAAGGGTAGAGATAATCTCTAAATCTGAATTAGCAAAACTTCTTTGATTTCACTAATATATATCTGAATAGTTACATATTCTTAGTGAAAAGTATATCTCACTAATTCAATTGGTGGAATACTTTTAACCTGCAATGCATCACTATACATGAAATTTCACAAATTCGGATTTAGACAGTATCTGTAGAGGAATGGAGGAAAATCTCTGTGTGGGTAAGGTAGGGTCTTGCTCGGGCGGTGGATTTTTCAGCGGACGGTGAAATCAGGCAAAGGGTGGGAATCTCCGATGGGTGTGTGAGTGCGCGGCTGGACTCCGCGGTGGGCATACAGTAGGGTTCGGCGTGGCATGACCGGCGCGCGTTCATTTTCGACCGAAAAGCGGCTGACCATCGACGCGTCCGGCTCGTCTCGTTTATCAACTGGCCGATTAGCTTCCGCGATTTGATTAACGCCTTAACAAGCCACCCGTGAAGAACTTATGGCGCTCCGCGTGCTTACAGCGTTACGCTTTTTACACACTTTTAGTGATTTCTTTCTTTTTTTTTTTTTCAAGCTTGAGATACGTGAATTTATAGAGTTTATTGTCATTTGAATGTTACGCGAGGAAAATAAAAATGTTGTGTGACAAATTAATATTAGATTCGTTTTTGTTCGGAACTATATATTCAGAATTATAATTTTTAATAGCTATGAGTTTTCAGTAAAATAAGTGTTTTAAAAAGAATAATGTATTGATATCTCAGATATATTGATTCTGATATTTGAATCGTTTTATTAATCAGCGGGAAATGAATTCATAATTTCCCAATAAGTAGTTATTGCTTTCATAATAAATTTTCCAACTGTAATTTTTTAATGATAAAAAGCATCATAAATTATTACAAAATTCATTAGCAGTAATTGCCATTTTTGAAGTTATAAAATTAAATTAGAACTGTTAAATGGACGTTCCATTTTCAGTTTTAAATAAATATTATTAATTAAACATTGAAATTTCCAGTTCCAATAAACGTTATACAAATTATAATTACTACACTTATGTAAAAACATGTTTGTAAAATCAATAAACAATTTTCTTTATTAATAATTAACTCATTAAAATTATTTTTCATTGTAATAGAGATATACTTTGCTTGTTTAATCATTTTACATATAAATAAATCAATAAAAATTAGATATTAAAAACAGGTTCTGAGCGATGTTGGTTTAAAAACATGCAAATTGATGCAATGCAATAAAATAAAGTGTAAAACAAATAAAATAAAAAGAAAATGAAAAAAATCACAGTGCAAAAGCGATTAATCACATTTAGTATCCAATTCTCGTCGCCTGCAAGCAAAGCACGCTCCGCTCATCAAACAAGCTCCTCGATTGTTCCTTTAGTTACGGAGATCAGCGCATATCGCATCGAAACACGAAGTACAGGGGGAGGAGGGGACGGAGAGAGCGGCCCGATGCCGACTGACCGTAGGTGCCCGGAGAGTAGCTCGTACACGGGGCGCGACTATATAAAGCGACGCGCCCGCCGTATATACGAAGGGGGAGGGGGTTAGAGGGGAGATAAGCGCGTCCGGGCGTTAATGGAAAATACTGGCGCGGTTTACGGGGTACTGCGGGGGATCGCCGCTAAATCCGCCCGATCAAGATTTCGCCGGGCGCCATCGCGATCTCGAGCGCGCGGGCGCACCCTTAAACTTATGCAAAAGCGCCGGGGCGAACTAGGCCGCGGGCGACTTCCGTCCTCTCGGCGCCGGTGAGCCTCGCGACGCGCCGAGACGATTAGCCGCCGGTAATTAAATACACGTGCCTAAGTCGCAACTCTCTGCACGCCTCTCCTTCCCTCTTTCTCTGTGCTACTCCACTCTATCCATCTCTCTCTTCTTGGGCACTGATCTAAAAGTCTAATGCACCGGAGGTTGAGGAGAAAAACGGCGACGGCCGTGGATAAGCGATTTGGCGCGGTTGATAGGCGGTTAGAGTACATGTTTTTTCATTTTTTTTTTAAACGTTTGTCACTGGGGAAGATGAATAAGCTCTGGAATTTTGCCCATTAGAAACTTGTATTTTTTTTTTTAGAAATAAGTATATAATTTACATTCTAACTAAATGTGTGTACTCTATGTAAATTCCTTCCGGTGAATGCTCAAAATTTTGGAAGCCATAGTGTTTTAAAAGTATTTTTCAATTATTTTTTCTTAAATTTTTTAAGTTAAAATATTGTGTATGCATCTCGGAGTTTGTAAAGATAGAAATAAAAGTAGAGTTAGGGACCTTTAAGTAAGTGTTTTTAAGACGAAAAATCTTAATTTTTTGCAAAGTTATTAATGCATGAAGATGAGTATCCAAAATTACTTCTAAAAGCGTAAAGGTACGTTAATTTGATTTTTTGCGTTATTTTTGATACTCATCTTCATGTGTTTCATAATTTTGCGAGGAAACAAGATTTTTCAACGTAAAATTTTTTTAATTAAAGTTCTTCTTTTCTATTCGTATTCCCTTTTTTTACAAACTGTCTTATAAAAGTTGTGACGGAAGGAGGAGGGGGCATTCCGCATTTGGTCGGCGACATAAGTTGTAATAATTACAAAAAAAAAAGATAGTTAAAAAATGTAACAAAAATATCTAAAAAAGTAATAGGAAATAATTAGTTTCTTTTACATTTAGGTTCTTTTACAATTAGTTTCCTTCTAAAAAAATGTTTTATCTCAAAATTTTGAAAAAAATCTATACCTAATCCAAAGTTTATAACTGTCATAGTAATATATTATTTAGTTTTTGAACTTTCTCTCGGTGTATTTAATGCCCGTATTGAAATTAATAGTTCATTTAAAGCAGGCTTAACGTTCAACAAAGCTTTGTCATATTTTTGCAGTTGTAAGCGTAGCTGATGGGCTTATAGTGAATTAATTCCCAACCAAATATCCCGCAAAATTTAAGCAGTCCGATTAAACATCAAGTTACACAATGATATTGAATTATGCAGCCTGTCGTTCAAGCCATAAATTTCCTTCATGAAATCGTTAGACGCATTTTGCGCGCCAATTTCAAACGATTGTCGATTATATTCGAGCGGAGTGCGCCGAGCATTATATCACGTTCGACCTCGGCGATAAAAGTTTTTAATGGCTTATACAATGGAAAATAAAAAGAAATAATAAAATAAAATATCTCTCTTTCCGCCGAATGATTATAAGAATTTACGTATCTTAACGTCTGCAGTATGAAAAATACACCGCCGAAGGAGGAGGAGGAGATAAACAACCCTTCACGTCCAACGAAAATATGCCATATTGGAAAGCTGTCGAGTGAAAATCGGTAAACGCGTCACGCCAAATGCCTCGCTTTAATTGTCATGTTACGGGGGGCGGGTCCCTGTACTTTGAATCGATTAACTTTAATTCATCGATTCAATTTCAACGCGTTGGCGCTTTTCAATTTTTCCAAGTGTTAATTTAACTTTTAAATTTGCACTCGGCAAAATGCATCGAACGCTACTGACGGCGAGAATTTCAAATGTGACGCGTGCATAACGCCATTAGAATGGCAATTACGCCGGGGCTGTGTAACGAAATTAGTGGAAAATTCGACGAAAAGAACATTTGTCATTTTGGTGCGGGATTGAACGTGGTACCGCGTATTTAAGGAACACTTACCGAAATCGAACGGTGTATTTAATCAGATAAAGCTAGCACGAAAAACACTTGTCACGATCGAGCGGATTAAGCTGGCAAATTTGTCGAAGCGAAATGATAAAGAAGGGTGTTTGCGCTAGCCGACTGCTATACTCGTAATTATAGTAGAACGTTAGTTAAGAATTAATTTGCCAGGATTTTTTTTTGTTACCATATTGATTGGAGGGGAATGAACGCTGAAAATATAATATATATGAAAAAAAATATAAAATATCTGAAAAGGTTATAACACTTACCAGATTGGTTCAACATAAATATTTAATTTAGATGACTCTATCGCTCCGTTAAATTGGGTAAAAAGGGGACTTTAAACGATCTCGTGGAGCCAGGAATTGTCAACACTCTCATCACCCTGCGATGTGGACTGTCTTATTTACAGTCTCTTGCTGC
>JAWWEN010000020.1:2843657-2857193 GCA_035582955.1 Sycophila texana
ATGTACAGACTGAATAACGTTTTCCATCACGAATAATAATTTTAAATTACAATTTTTGCAACACATTCCGATATTGATCAAGTTGAGCACCACTATGGCGCTGGAGCCCCCTTAAAGTTAAACATTAGAAATCAACAATGAATATTTCCTAAATATTCGCTGAAAACTTTGATTTTTGAACTTTCAGCTCCAAGACGAACCTTCATCATTCAATTTCCAATTTGACTTTAACGCTTCTATTTTCAATCACGATATTAAACATAATACACGAAAAATATTAATTCTACCACACAAAATAATAACAGACAAAAGAAAAAGACACAATACTATAGATATTCATTTTGAACCGTCGTGTAAGCAATCATACAACTCCCATAAAAATCGCACACCATTCCCAACCCCGTCGCCTCGAATTTCCAGAAAAAAAATTCCGAGCGACGAAGAAATTCCCTCGTTCACCTCCCGGCAGAAACATCCCACTCCCTTCCGCCATCCGCGCTAAAATGTTTCCGGGCGTAACAATTACGAAAAGTGGAAAGAGCGAGCGAGAGATAGAGAGAAAGCGAGAGTCAAGACGGCAATTGAATATGAAAAGCCGATTTATATTTAATTAACTCCACGAGGCTCATTTTCCCCGGCCGCACGAGTTCCGAGGGATCAGTCGGGACGGCGCATTATTAGATGGACAACTTTCCAGCGCGGCGGATGTAATAATGATTATAACGACAGTGGCAATGATAATAAGGGCGGGCGGGCCGCGGAGAGCTCGGCTCGCGAATTTGCATTTTCCGCCGGCTGTTTACTTAGTCATACGGCGCGCTCGGGTATACGCGGAGAGTATTTCGCGAGGACGTAAGATCCCGCGAGCGCTCGGCTAAACCGAATTACGTCATTGTCAGCGATACGCGACAGACGTCGTCGCCGGCTGGAATTGCGCGCCCCGGCGAAAAATTGTCCGGATGGATTTTCGTCTCGCCGCACGCGCGCCTCGTTCTCTACTTTACGTCTTGCGCGAACGTTTATTTAATCGCGAGCGTTTCGTCTCTTTTTTTCCCCCCTTTTCTTTTTCGTTCGTTCCGTCGGCGACGTGCACTGCTGGGGAACGAGAATAATTGACGACGTTGGTTTTTTCAGTATTTCGGTGCTTGCAATGGCTTTTTATAAATTATTGTTTAACGGAATAATTGAATTTTATTGCTATTTGTGCTTTGAATTATTGAAGGTGAGTGTTCGCATTGAGATCGTGTTGTTTCTATAAAGTACGTCGTTAGTGCAGGTTTTGAATTAGAAAGGTAGATAGATAGAACATTTATTGGAATTAGGATCAAGGAATATAAGATCTTAGAAGGTTCTAGTTAGTTGGAGATATATATTATTGGTTTAAATACTCTGTAGTAACATTAAACAACATCTTTTTTTTTCAAACGCATCATAGAATTAAAAAATAATAGATTATTTAAAATAATAGTACATTATTAAAATAAAAATAAGTATTATTAAAACAATCTCATAATCGTATTTATTACATAAATTTTGCAATTTATTCGGGCTTGCGAAGAGCAAGGGCCTAGGCGCCAGTAGTAACAAACGAATGTCGTTAGACATATATTCCCAATACTTTTATTTCGTGATTTTTTACTTCCTGCTCATTAATTAAATTTTATTTTATGCTTTTTTAACGAGAAACATTTACACAGACCCACCTTAAATAGTTTGTTTTATGTTAACCCGCCGAATATCATATCACGCACGTCTGACCAAAATCGAGCAATTCTACTGTATCAATATAAAGAAAGTTATATATAGCTGCTTTGTTGATTCTAAACGATTGGACGCGCATTTCAAACTAAACGCAAACCACACCACCACATAAATACCGTCCCAATTACGCAAGTAACTAAAAAAATGTGAATTAACCACGCAGCGACATCGTGGCTAACAACGCCCAAACACGGGATCCCCTCAATTATTACGCGAAAAATAAAAAGCAGCGATAGAGAGAGTGCGGTAGGTCCGAGCGCAAGAACTGCCCCACAGCGAGGAGCTCGCAAAAACATCGCTCCGTGAATAAAACCCTAATTACGGTCGAACAAGGCAAACAAAGCGATTTCTTGCTCGTCCCTCGAGGCGCTCCGATTTTCCACGGAGGAGGCGAGGCGGGCCGCTCGCGTAAAAAGGCCTTGGCTCCCGGCGCCGCTGGCCCTCCCGGCACTCCGCTAAAGTGAAACTTCGCAATAAATGCCCGTCTTCTATTCTTCTCGCGGTGCTTTTAGCGAAACGAGCTGCGCGTTCGTCGCGCCCCCAGTCGGCACGGCGATGCAAAATCGGTCGCCGCCATCGGAAAGGTATACCCTCCTAATAAAAGGCGAATATATATAGAGGCGGAGAAGGGGGAAAGGGGGAGGGTTGGAACGCGCGAGCGAGGCTATGCATAACGAGTGCACGGGGCCAGCTTTGCTTAAGCGGCCTCTCGGAAAAATTCGGGAACCCGCATTCGCCGCTCGACGCAATTGCGCATAATACGCCCGCCGGGCTGGATCTAATTCGACCGCGGAATAAGGTCGGCTCGTTCCACCACCCCCGCCATTTCTCTCATACACACACGTTTCTCTCTTTCTCTCTTTCTCTCTCTTGCGCTGATCCCTGAGTAGGTAGATATAATCTTAGATGATCACACTGTCGTAGCTGAAGCTACCATCAAGTTATGTACACTTGTAGTATAAAATTTATTTATTTATTTATTTATTTACCAGAGTACATACAAAATTACAAAAGTAAATATTGCACAAATTGCTTTACAATAATGTTATCCAGCAGAGGAAAAGGCTTTTTCTGAGCACTGGTTTGACTCTAAAAGAAAGAGAAAGAGGAAACTTCATACTATAACTTAACACTATACAGGAAAACATACAATTAAGATATTTCTATACTTGCGTCCCAAATCGTTTTAAATGATTTTTTTTTTAAAAAGTGCAGTATTCCAGTCCTTACAAGCATGGAAAGGACACTTACAGTTAAATCACTCATATTATACTATACGTTATTTCATCTACTGCAAAATCTAGAATGCTTTATTCTCCTCGAAATGCCACTGACTACAGAATCGTGCCAGAACTTCCTTCAGTCTTAATTTCAAGTTATATTTTTTTAATTTTTACCTACCCTTACGTAAGGAACCTCCGATTTTTATCTCTTTATTTTTGTACGATTATTCTATTACTCTTTCTGCCGGCGTCCACAGAACCTCAAGTCCTTGACCACAGTAAATCTATTTCTCTCTTTCTCACTCATTCTCTTGGTTTCTCTCTCAATCTCTTGGTCTCTGGCCCGCGGGTCACGCATAGTCGTTAGTCCACTGCGGCCGGAAAACGCGAAGCGCTAAATCGATTTCGTAAATCTCGGAGATCGAGCTTTATTATCAGCCGATATTAAACGGCTGGTAATAAAAAGCTGAAATGACGTTGGCTGCCGCGATCGGCGTCGGGCCTCGTAACTCGCCGTCGCGGCGGCCCGAGATAAATAATTAAAACGCGCGCGCGAGCGCGAATTTCGCGCGGGGTAAAAACGCGCGTCGGCCAGTGACAAACGACGCGTCGTAAATAATAAGTGAAGCGTTGAAAATGGGATGCGGGATAGCAAAGGGGAGGGGAAGGGGCAGGCGATGCGCAAATGAGCAAAAAATAATTTAGCATCTGGGGAGAGCGCCCGGCCTGCCACCCCTACGCCCTCGGAGCGCTCGAGTCCGTTGCGACATTTTAAAAGGTCAATTATTAAGGGGCCGATTTAAAATGCATACAAAAGGTCCCGCGCGCGCTCGGACTTTTAATTAAAAGTTTATTTTGAAATTCCATTCCGCCGAATTACTGCGGAACAACAAAACGTTAAATTGTACTCGCGGAATTAGTTGGCACGCGCCTCCCGGCCTCTGCGAGCTTTCCTTCCTTTTTTTTGCCGTGGAACAGTCGCATTTCTTCATTACTATTCACAAGATTAAAATAAGCGAGAGTCAGGCACCTTTGTGAAGGCGGAGTCGTTTACTTTTGTTAGTCAATTCGTTCATCCGGCAGCGCGAGGATAACACTTAGGACGAGGGTCGTAGGCGAGTGCGGGGAATGTAGAGAGAACTCGTAACTAGTTCAATTAATTTAATTGCATTCGTGTACGCTCTCTGCATATGAGTCACTAATGTAAAGTTCATATGTACCTACTTTAAAACCACTTAAAACTGTCTTTATTAAAAAAAATCTTAGAATCCCCGTTCGCAGCCCCCTTATCTCATAGCTATTTGCTTTTCTTGCTTGGAGGAGTAAATTTAATTAAAAATTACAATAGTCTAGTTGAATGTTCCCACGCATTATATTTATTAGACAAATTTAAATAGATTTCTTTTTTAATTTTGCAAATAAAAAAAGTGAAAATATGGGTTACTTTAGTCTCTTTCAAATGCGTTTTCATGAAATTCATTAATTTGAGTATATTATACAAAAAACAAGAAAAACTACTCACTTATCAAAAATAAAAAAAAAATTCCAAATTACAAAACTACAAGACCAATTAACAAAAATTACAAAACAAGTATACGTTTCATATTACCGTATAAAAATAATGTTGGCTACAAATTACATATACTTAAACGAATTTTCAAAATAGCTACTCTTACTCAACAGTGTACTAACCAAATAAACTTTACCTTGTAGAAAAATTGTGCCGCTTATACTAACAACATTAAAATGTATTTTTCACATTAAACAATGTTACATTACAGTAATAATATTAAATTCTAATTTAATTCTACCTAAAAATCCATTCGTAAAATTTACGAAAGCATAGCAGCGCTCATAACAAAATTTTCTCGCTTGTTTACAAAACAAATATCGCCTTTGAAAATAATCGATTCCACGCGAACTCCTAAGAAAACACTGTAAATAATGAATGTATCACTCCTGTGGGTCTAATGCGGCATCAACTCAACGAAAATTTATTGATAAAATCTGGAAATCCGGGGGGGGGGCATGAAAAAAGCGTTACAGACAGCAAGAGGACGACGCCACCCCAATAAATTTCCCATTGAAAACTTTGCCGATCGAAGTTTAATGTTGAGATTTTTCTCCGTCCCCTCGGTCGGTTCGAGCACGTAAACACGCCTCGGGAGCGTCGTCCGACAATCGTCAACAGAGCCGAGCTTTCTCCCACGCGCTTACTGCTGAAAGCCCGTAAGGTAAACGAGCCGCCGAGGCTGACGGGGCGCGCCGCAAACAAGCGAATAATAATTCCTTGGGGCGGGGTTTAATTCGCAGCCGCGAGATCCGCGGCGAATAATGGAATTCGATCGTTAAAAGCGACGAGGGAGCAAGACTTGGGCGCCGAGTCGCTCATTGTGCCGGGGGGTGCTCGAGCGGCCCAACACGCCTGTAATTTAACGCGCTTCTCGACGAGCGATTAAGATCGAGATTAAGATTTATGGCCGATTACTTGCTACAGGCTGTCCTCGAAAAGAACGTTTTACTCGCTTGTTTATGACTGAATTTTCATGCTTTGCTTGCTTTTTTTCCAGGAATAGCTTGAAATGTGTTTTGGATAACATTTTTTCTTGACCTTTGATAATTTTTTATCTTCTATTGTGATTAGTTTTTCATGGAAGAGCAGCGAACACGGCTGACATACTTTTATTTTTGAGGACATTCAGAAAATAAATTATGTTAGTGTTAGAAATAAAAACAATCGAATTTATCTCTTCTATATATTATAAGTATTTTTCTTGTTTGTGGGCCATGTAGCAGAAAAAAATGAATATGCGATATCAATATATTTATTTTTTTTTACCCATTTTGTACTTTTGACAAATCCTAAAAAATAAAGCATGCATCTTTTTTTTCAGTTTTTGGATCCACCAAGCGAACTTTTTTTGTAGATTTCCTTTATGAGAATAAACAAAATTTCTTTATTTAGTTATTTAA
The DNA here is from genome assembly GCA_035582955.1 of Sycophila texana. Taxonomy (NCBI): domain Eukaryota; kingdom Metazoa; phylum Arthropoda; class Insecta; order Hymenoptera; family Eurytomidae; genus Sycophila; species Sycophila texana. The sequence goes on from JAWWEN010000020.1 coordinate 2,849,615, forward strand.
ACATATTCTTGAACGCTACTGTATCATCGATACTGGTAATTTCAGCAGGAATATTTTATAGTAAAAAACCCTCTATTTTTCTGGTAGAGTATAATATTAGATATTGATTACACTGGAGCGACACTACGCTGCGATTTAATTACTTATTAAGTTACCTTTGTTGCTCTTCCAAAATTCATTAAAATGAATCATTCATTGGAAAACATACAAAATCTCTTGATAATTTAAATTAAAATATTGAATCCGAATAATTTATTTACTTATTTACATATTTGCAGCATTAAACAGATTACGCAGTGCAATAACGTAAGGGCAGCCTTTTCAAAAATAAAAGTAAATAAAATTAATATAATTATGTGGCTGCGCCTCACTTTACCCATTGAAACTTTTTTTCAAATTTTTTAATATTATTGAACGGGTAAACAAATAGCATTCAACAAATTAATTATCGCATTGATATAAAATATTTGCACAACTGTACATATTATCTGTTCTCCTTTCAGCAAATATTGACTCCAAATATGTACTGATGATTCAATCAAATTATAAAATTAGTTTAAATTTCCGCTTCCAATCCAATTTCATAAAAAAAAAAAAAAATCTTATAGAATCCAACGAAATCGTAGGAATGAAATTCACCCCGCTTTAAGCACACACCCTAGACAAATTCACACCGGATAAACTGACAAGACTCGCGGCATTAGTTCAGGTTGATCGAGTACGCGGGAGACGTTAAGCAGCAGGCAGGAGCGAGAAGGGAGGGTCGGGAGGAGTACAGTCAGGGAGAAGCCATGGTGTGCGGTGTCTTGAAAGTTTTCTTGTGATTTCAGACCGGCGGATACCCTACAGCATACCGTCGGACTGGAAGGCGCTCTGGTACAGCAACCTCGATGATCTGCAGCGAGTCAACGAGGCGAACGAAAACAACACCGTCACGAACGTGACGGTGCAGCTCGGCGGCACCGCCTTTCTGCACTGCAAAGTTCGCAATTTGGCCGAAAGGACTGTCTCGGATGCCGAGGTAAGTTCGACCCAGTATATCCCACGGGGCCCCTCGGGTCACTTTATTTTAGGCCCCCCGGACTACTTCAGCCGAGGCCCCGGGGCTTCGGATAAAGCCTCGCCAGTTTCCACACCAGCCTGGAGGTTGCTCTCAGCGCGGCATCCAGTCGCTCGCGGCCCTCCATCCAACCGTTCGCATTTTTCAATATTAAATCTACCTTCGCTCAAAACTTGCCCGTTTTGAATTATGGAAATTCGATTGGGCACCGGAGCTCGTGCTCCCGTTTTCGATCTCGGCGTTGGGGGGGGGGGAGGGTTTAATACTTTTCGACGATCAAGATTCCAATTATTTACCGGGGGATCCGCGGGCGCGCGCGAACGTTGCTATATACACGCCGGCGATAATTATAACAATGGGCAATGGAGCGATATTAGATCGCCAAGCGAATTATTCTGCGAATTCGATCAAATAATTCAGTTTGCCTAAATATCTTACTCCGTCGGATATTCGCAATAACATTCTGACTATTTGCTTCGATAGAGCGAATAATCCGCAAAAGAGGCGACGTTAAATTAGAATTAGGATGGTATACTGCCGGGGCGAAACATCACGCGGCTGTGTGTAGTGGCGCAGCAGTTGGACCGTAAAATTAATAGTATAAATATTTTACTTTTGTTAATGCACGGCATACATACACACGTTTTTTAAGCTTCGGTCGATCGCTACTCTTCGAAGCAGGCAAAATACTTTTTATTGTTGCAAAAAGAAAAAGAAAGTGTATTTTCGTTTTAAGTTATTCGACGGAAATGGAGTTTTCTGTGATCAAAGAAAAGGTAATATCAGATATAAAAATAAAATAAAATGGGTAGGCAATAATATGCAAATGAGTATGCAAAGTAAACATTTTTTAGTTATTATTTTTTGCTTTTAATGTATGGTTCGGGCTACTTTTATTTTTACGTTTTCTACGACAATAAAAAAACAACAAGAAACACGCACTACTCAATAACGAAGCGAAAAATTGTAATTAAAACCCATTATTATTATTTAGAGCGTTCAACCTTATTTGAGCAGCTGACGTTGCATTTTTCGTATTTTTGACACGAAGAAGTAGATCTTAATGGTTAGTGGAAATACACAACTGAAAACACACGTACTTTGTTAAGTTAATAGGAATGGAATAAAATGAAATTTTAACATCTTGAATATCTAAAGATTTAATACAACTTTTCATATAAGAACTTCCCGAGATTTTGATTTTCAAAATAAAACAAATCCTACTGACATAAACCAAATATTCCGAAATTGCAGAAAATATTATTTATTTCTCTTTGGTAAGTCAATGAAACAGAATCTTTGTACGTCCATCCATTAGTTTATTAAATGCAATACATCAACGGTTTTGTTCTTTTATTTTAAAATCTTACAGAGTAGTCTATACGGAAAAAGATATTCAATAATATACAAAGATATACAATTTACAGTATTAGTAAAATAATAATTAATATTTAGTATAATATTCATTAAAAAGTTAATAAAAGAGAAATATATAACATATTTTACAAAATATTGAAAAATTAAAAAATAAATCCTCCTTTCTCTCCTTTTTTTACATACCAACTACATCTAGGTCAGACGGAGTTAAAAATCCTGTCTAACCACTGGTTAAAATATCAATTTCAGATATTCGATATTGACATTCGGTCATTGAACTCTGAAATTTGCAAATTGCTTTTTTATTTACTCAGTCCAGAAAACTATATAACTGGAACCTTTAAAAATCGCACGATAAATTCGGAATTCAAGCCCTTCCAAGAACTTTCGCTCAGAAAGTGTCGCGAGAAATCCCGGGAATATTGCGTAACCGAAAAATGGAATTTCGAAAACGTGGAAATTCGAACGGTCCCTCTTTCTCCAATAAGTTCGTAATATCCGTCGGTGTAGCAAGGGTTAGGGAGAATCAATATGAAGGAGCGGGTGGCGTGCGTGCGCGGATAGTGGAGTGGGAGGTTGTTCGCCGGGTGTGTACTGGGTCGGAGGGCCAAGAGATGAAGAGGGGGCGAGAACGGCGCTGGGGTGGGGGGAGGCGTGGGTAGCACGGAGGAAGAGGGCAGCTGCCGATGCGGTAACCTCGCAATTTTATCGAACGAACCTAATAGAACGGTGCGGCGAGGCTGGAGGAACTATGCCGCGGGAGACAGTGATAGGCGGGGTGAGCGGGTGGGGTAAGGGGGGGGGTTACATTGTGCGGAGATTCTCGGTTATTCGTGGCCAATGGCCGTGTGAGATTGATGTCCAGTCGAGATTCGCGGGTCAGCTGCGGCCACCGTTGCTGCCGCCGTGGAGGAGGACGCAAATACGAGCGGCGGCGGCGGCCAGCCTTCCCCACCTGTCTCCCACGACGCTCAAAGGGACGTCGTTATCGTGGCAATTTCGGCAAAACTTGGCCGGACACTTAGCCGACTAGCCGCGCGACGTTGTTTCCCAACAAGTTTCGAGACTGCCCGATCGCCCAGGCTCACTCGCGTAAATTAACGATTCTGGACTACCCGGACACCATCACCACGTCCTTTCATCGTGGTGAGAGAATGTGCGATAAACAATTTTTTTAAGGAAATGCTGTACGAAACGAATGATAGCAGTAATCGTTTTAGAGATTATTGTTTGTTCTGTCTTCATTTTAAACAGATTTGTAGCTGTATCCTCCAAATGTGAGAGAGTGAAAATTCACTCTTTGATGTTATAAGTCGTCCACTTATTGAATTTCACTCTTTCACATTTAAATAGTAAGAAAGGGATGTATACACTGAGAGAAATATTTTAGTAAAAATTACTGAACTGTTTGGGAAAATGACATTTCGAGAGAAATTACTAAACTTTTCAGTAAAATTTGCTAAAAATATAGTATTTTGACAGACAATATTGTAATTGTAATTTTTGCTGCATTTATGACAAATTTTACTGAAAACTTTAGTAATCTCTTTTGAAATGTCAATCTGTAATTGCTTTCTTAAACAGTTTAATAATTTTTACTAAACGATTTGTAATTTTTACTAAAACATTTCTATCGGTGTACAAATAAAACTTTCTAAAAAAAAAAAAAAAAAAAAAAACAATTAATCATGCCATTATTTTTTAAAAACTGTAAAAAATATATGCCTCGTAGAAGAAATATTTATTCGTAAGGCAACAGACTTGTGTGACTACAGCGAGTCTGAAATATAGGAAAATAAGTGAGGTTAAATTTACTAAAGTCTTGTACGTGTTTTTAGCGTGACTGAAATAGTCACATTATCTTATTCGAAGTGACTGCATTAATCAAGGTACCGAACTTATAAATGACATTATTTTTCTGATTCTCTGCTGACGCTATAGAAACGTGCAAGAATCCCCTTAATGTCACTGTTATGTCAATTTATCTTATTCTATTTTTGTACAAGGGGTTCGCTCCCTTTTATGCAGATGAAAAAATTCGTACAAATGGCGCCTAATACAATGTATCTAATAAAATTTCAATAGTCTGACAGTCATATTAGAATTAATTTCTTGCAAATTAGTAAACTTATCTAGGTCATATTTGTATTTATACAATTTCAATTTCTTCTTAGTTTACGCATAGAGGAATAATAGGTACAATTATTTCTTATAGATATAGTCTCTTTGAAATACCTGCTTTTTCTTACTGCATACATATTATCTCTTTACGAGAATATATTTCATATATAAACATCTTAAGTCACAAAATAAAAAACTTTACATAAGTACCATCTCATTCATCTCATGAAACAATTTGACCGATTAGTACGTATTAAAGTATCTAGCAATTTCAGAATTAGGTAATGGCGATTTTTAGTTTTTTTTTCTTTTTTTTTTTTGCTGTTGTTAATTCACTTAAAAATGTAATATTTACGAGACCCATATATAAATGTTTTTGTTCCTCTCTAAATGTGAGCATGAAAGCTAATCTCATTCGTAAGATTACCTTTGCAGATGACGAATGATTACCAAGCATGAAAAAAAAATTTTGTGACGGAATTATTTTTAATTAGCGTAGCATTCTAAATGAATTTATTAAAATTAATAATGAAATTTTATTATTAATAAATTAAATACAATAAAAAAAACCGTCGTTTTTTTTTTTTTAATAAATTACATATTACATTAAAAATTAATAACTATTATTACACCAAACTACGCTGTATCACACACATACCCGAATATTTACAAGAAAAAATAACAATTAATTTTCGAACGTCAATACTCACTGAAAAAGGATCAAAAGACACGATGAAAGAATGATAGGTCAGTTTTTATTCAACGCACTGTTCGCGATCGGTATAATTGGCACGTCATCGACGTCGATGCAGTCGCGACCTCTCGGTGCAATATCGTGTTAATGCCGTTAATTACTGCCGCAATTCAATCGGGAATATCAAATAAAATATTCGTTTGATGCCTTCTGCTTGTGGAGCTAGGGGAGCGCGGACTCATAATTAAGAGTTTCTTTCATGCCGGAATTGGGTGCCTTTAATAAACAAACCAATTTAAACAGCGCGGATCCGGCTCAAACAAACTTTTCTTCCTTTTTCTCCTCTACCACATTACTATTTTTTTTTCTTTTGTACAACGATTTAAAGGAGCGTGTAGTAACTCAGCATCGAAATGGGGGATTCTTTATTGCAATGATAAGTTTGTTACTTTTCCCGGAGCAGATTTATTAATTTTTGTAGAAAGTTATGATTTAATTGCGGTGGGTGCTGTATACATTTTAAAAGATTTTCATCGCATTTGAATTATTACGGAAAATTTATATGCTTGGCTCTTTATCGTCTTGCAGCTGACGGAAATTTGTTATAATGCCTATAGGTTGCAAAAAATTATTAAATGTGATTCGTTGTGAACTTTAATTTATAGAGTGTGTATAGGAAATTTTAATTACGACAATAATTTACCTGTTATATTTATATTTTTTAAAAGTGTTTTATTACCTGTAAAAGTCTTTGTAAGATATATTCGTACTGAGGTACGTATAATTCATTCGGAAGGAAAGTAAACTCTATTATTCTTAAGCTGGAGACGTCACGGTTGTATATAACTTCGCTAGAAATGGAATCTAAAGGCATATAACATGTATTTATTACTTTGTAAGTCATATTAGTGTAGATATATCCATTATTATGGATTATTCATTCTTCCATATAATCAGAATAATTACTATTGGTTATGACTATATACACAGAATGATCAATTATCACAATGAAAAGCTTTTAACAAAATAATCAAAGCAATGCTACTATTACAATTTAGAATAGTTATCATTTAATTGTAATTGCACGTACAATTTATACTTTATCATCATAATTATTTTAGAGCCACTATAATCTATTTTCATAAAGACTATTATAGTCATTTATTTCACTATTAATGATATATTGCATGTACATACACAGAAAAATATTATTACAAAATTTACTATGATTCTAAAAAGATATATTTTAGAAAATGGTGTCACATACTAGCCAAAGGAAAATATTTACAGGTTTATAGTTAAAATTAAAATATGTGTAAAAAAAAAAAATAGAAAATATTTACTGGAAGTAATATTGACTGCGAGTCTATAACTTTTGCAAAACTTTTTCAATTTTTACAAAAAAAATCTGGTAACTTTTTTCGTTTAGCTTGACTCTGACTCCCTTTACTATACGGTATTGCAATTTTTTCTAAAATCTTACTAAATTTTGCAATAAAATTTCTCCCCGGCTGTTTATTCGAAAAATGCACGACTAAACAAAACATCACTCAATAAAAACATTGTGAAAATAGAAGCTTGCATACGACATTCACGTAAACTGAACGCAACCCCGTAATCCCATTGGAAACTGAGTCACACTTTTCTCCGTCCCTTTCACCGAACGGAAAAACGCATAAACTAGCGCATCTCTCGACAATGACTGCAAAACAGTCTAATGAATTTAGACATCTCCCCGCGGCAAAAATAAACCACCGATCCCATACACCGCCGACATTTATGCACCCATTCGCGCCTCGCATCGCCTAGTTCTATAAAAAAAAACGAGGCGAGCGAAAAAAAAGATTTTAAATCGCCGCCACATCAATCGTCATTGAGAGGCGCCGTGGCCGCGCCCGCGTCAAGGGGACACCCACGCCGGACACACAACAGTCGTAAATATCTAACATAGCGCCATTCATGCGTCCGCCGAGCGATGAATGAACTTTTCCTCGGCGACGCGGCATAATTCCGCGTAAAACTGGAGCGCACCTCGTTACTCGAGCGGTTTGCTCGCCCGGCTATTTCCGTGCGCATACAGGCAGGGGGGTGTGCAGTGTAATGGCGAGTCTCGCGCAGCATCGGCAGACACAAAACGTCCCACGAGGCCGGCAACGCCAGCGAAATAAAGAGACAATAGGTCAAGCCGTTCGCACACATCCCGCGCTCGTGTCAATGTGTGTGTGGGTGTGTGTATGTATCCCATGCATCCTCTGTGTGTGTGTGTGTGTGTGTGTGTGTGTGTGTGTGTGTGTGTGTGTGTGTGTGTGTGTGTGTGTGTGTGTGTG
>JAWWEN010000020.1:2860504-2871677 GCA_035582955.1 Sycophila texana
CACACACACACACACACACACACACACACACACACACACACACACACACACACACACACACACACACACACACATGTTGAAATGCATACACATTTATGCACTTGCATACATATGTAAGTGTACACACATATACACACGTAATAGGGAAAAGCTTTCCTTTAAAAGGAACGCCGGGATCGCGTCATCATTAAACAAACAAAAAAAAATTGAGAAGTGCGAAAGAGAGAGAACAAGAGAATACAAGAAAAGTTTAGCGAGTGAGAGAGAAGGTGAAAATGAGAAAAAATGATGAATATAGTGCGAATGTGCGAGAAAAAATCGAGATGAGCGAAAGGGATATATATAAATTTGTTTTGGTCTTTCTTCGTTGCGTTGAACATAACAAGAAATAAAAGGAAAAAAATGGAAGAGATTTAGGAGGAAGTGTCACACAGATATTATTATATACAGTGGTGAAGATATGGATGATGTTTTCCTTTTTAGAATTTTTCTATTATGTATAAAAAAAAAGTATATATATATAAATATATATAAATATATCTCCGCGAGTTAATTATTATCGAATCGTTCACTGCGAGGGTAAAAACGTTCATTTTGGATTGTACAAGAGGACACGCATCCGCGGAGTTCGTCGACGAATTAGAGGTGCACGAACGAGGCGATGAGGCGCGTGAGAGCGAAGCAGAGAGTACGAAGATCGTCACATGTGCGCGCAGCAGCCCACGAAGCGTACATCTATATATACGTATATATATCCGTGAAATTTTAACATTTAAAGAATTATTGATTATTGTGGAGGGTGGCGAACAAAAAAAAATAAAAATAAAATAAATTGAAATGTGAGAGAGAGAGAGAAAGAGAATTATTATTGCGAGTGAAATTCGTGATTTGCTGCGCGCACGCCTTTACATAGGCTAAATCGTAGGGTCTGTTAATATTAAGATTAAGAACGATAAATATACGATTACATTACGGTGGAATTTCAAAAAGATTCTCAAAAGATTCAATGATACTTGCAACTTCAAGAATTTCTCAGTATATGTCTGCAATCATGTATTATAGAAAGAAATGATTCGATTCAATAAAAATAATGCGAAACACATTACTGTATCATGAAGATTCATTGATATACTTCTTCCCGACTTTCTACCCTAATCCTGTTAATTAATTAATTTTTATTTATTTTTTGGTTGTTTTTATTGTTTTTATTATTATTGTAAAATTGAAAAAATTGTCGTTTTAAATACAAAAATTAATTTAAAATATAAAAACAAGATCAATTAACACATTAGGAAGACGTTTAACTGTGTTTTAAAAAGGAATACTTTCTACTAACAGAAAGAGCCGATGCTAAAGAAGAAGCCAACAATTGAGAAGTTTTCTCGTAATTAGCATTAAAGCTATGCTAAGTACACAACCATTTTCATTTACTACACTGTTTAACTTCTTTTTCAAGCACAGCAAAATTCAGTTCAAAAGTATAAATGATATTTACAATTCTTAATTTCTTTTTTATATCTATATAAGGGTTTTAGAATATAGTTATTGGTAGAAAAAATTAAAAAAACGTTTAACTTGTGAGTGAAAACAAAAAATAAAAGTAGCCTAATTATTAGGATAATAATAAGTTAAGATGACTTTGATGTCCGGTGTAGTAATAATTGAGGTAATTATTAGGATTTATCAAAAATTAATTTTTTTACGCAGGATTTTTTCGAAACTCAATAAAAAAATTTTAAATCAAGTATTCCAAATTAATTTTTTTTTATTTTATCTATCAATGAAAACATTAATTATATGTGTACAAGAGTAGCGTTACATATATGTTTTATATATATTTTATACATGCCTATTTTTTCATTTACATAATATAATATATAAAGAGCCATGATAAACATAACAGATAAAAAGGTTTCAACTTTATAAGAGCCCTAAATGTACGACAAAAATTTTTTTTATGCAAATTTGTATAAGCGATCGAAAAAACATGTGTTTCAGGTAATTAAAAGTCTACTTTTTGAAAGCTTTTTACAGCCTGAAAAACAATGTAGAAAATTCATTCATCCCTTAGTACAGTCATTCGGTACACCTAATTATCTTACTCTTTTAATGCTTAACCTTTTATTTGGCGCGCTACTGCGGCTTAGAATAACAAAAAATATAATATTTTACAATATAATAATATCGTTATCTGTTAAATACATTATTATTTGCATTCTCTTCACTTATAGTATAAATCTTGACGATTAGTAAAATTACTTTCTTTGAATCACTCGTTTTGGAGAACTGACAGACACTTTTTGAGCATCTCAGCGTGAGCCTATTGCAAAAGAAAAAGATATAATTTAATTTACCTTTCAAAATTTTCGTAAATTGTTAATATTCTTATGCTAATAAAGTATTTTTAAATTTCTCACCTTTGCATGCTTTATTTCGAACTCAGTAAGATCTATAAGATTCTTTTTAAATGCCGTTACACGTCTTGTTTTGAAGTCGACAAGCTCTAGATGAATGAAAATTCAATTTTTTAATATTTATTTCTATCAACAAAGGTCTTAAGTAATGATAACATTACCTTCTTTTCCTTTCTCCGACATCTGCTCGAACTTCTTACACGCCTCAGTTTGAGCTTGTTCCGCCTAATTGAAAACATAATATTTAGAAAAAGAACATGAGATACCCCGAAGTAAAAAAAAAATTATTGTCTCCCACAGACATTCGAGAAGCAAAATTTCAAGTCAACATAAGCAGAAGACATGCATAATAAAACATATATATATCACATGCTCAATGCATATGTTTCTCGTGCAAAAATTAAAAATTACATTTTAATTATAAACCGCACAAATAATGTAACGTACGAAATGAAAGATACTTATGGTATAAAAATGTAAAAATATAAAATAAGAAAATTAATCTTTGCACAATTAACAATAACTTCAAAGTTCAGTATAAGAAAGGGACACACCTCTGCAACCTCCAGTGCCTTTAGGAGCAAGAAAATTTGAATTAGTTGTTAAGTACAACAAAATTTGTTTATTAAGTACAGAGTGCCAAAGTAATAGCAAAATAATAAATTAGTGAACACAACATTACTTATTATTGTTTGTTTTTAAAAATTAATTGAGTTATAGTATTGATTGATATTAAATAGTATTTTAAAAATAGTATGTACAGTTCGATAATGTATACTTACAGCATGAACATCCTTATTTTTGGCACGTGCTTTTTCTAAAGCTCTATTTGCAGTTTCATATGCATTCAGAGCTTTTAGCCTTCGAATCAATAACCTCTTTCCTGCAGCAGTATCCCTCATGTAATATCGTAGAGTATCGGAAAGTTTCAAATCTTCATCGGATGCAACACGACCTTCCACTTTCTACATTAAAAATAAATTATTTAAATAAAACAATATTACAATTGTATCATTATAAGTTTATAAGAAACTTACCCGCAGCTTTTCAAAAGTTTCAGCAATCTTTGTAAGTAATTTTTCAAGTTTTCCGGTATCAGTAGTTGCTAATTGTAAAAGATTAGTCGAAATTTTAATGTAGGAATCAGCCACGTCTTTGTGCTTAGCAGTTTGGTGGTCGGCACGGTTTGTAGCTTCTTTTAAATTCTGATGGTACTGTGTAAGGAATACCATTTCTTGATCAAAGAATTCGTCAACATCTTTGACCGTGGCAGACAAATAGTATTCATCTTTTGTCTTTGAAAAAGATTTCATAAGTCCACCAAACATTTCCATTTTATTTTTGCCTGTGAATAAGTAGAGACTAATTAGACACACTGTGTTATTAATGATTTTTTTGACCGGCAAGGTACATAAGAAACTGATGAATAAAGATGTAATCATGACTCAAAGTGTTATGTCTCTTGCATCATTTGCATAAAAAAAATTTCAAACGCCAAAAAAGTAAATAAGTGCAGGTAAGTAAGATTAAATTGTAACTGAATACTGGTATTTTAAAAAGAGACTGTAACTAACCTCTTACACATAAATCTTGATCATACTCTAGGAAAACTCTAAGATTGTGATCATTTCGGAACACTGGATGATGTGCAAGGCGAGTCAAAAACATTTCATGCATGGCGACAGTTTTCTTAAAAGTAGCCAAATACTCCCTAAAGAAATCCATAAAAATTGAATAATACAATTAAAACTTTCAATTTATTTATTCAACCACTAACTAACTAATAACTTACGCTTCTAATTCTTGCTTCATTTTTGTAAATTCTTCTCTAGTCATGCTACCCTCACCCTCTCCAAGTTTCTGCAGCTTTTCTCTCGAGGCATCAAAGTCAGGCCTTGGTGGACAAGGAGGAATCTAAGCGAACAATAAATATCAAAGTAACATCACACAACCCCTTTAAAATTTCCCATTAAAAATCAATAAAAACTATCATCGTACAATGTAACCAGCATACTCCTCGTTCTCCTCGAATCTATCGTGCAACCAAACAAACTCCTCGTGCTGTCTGACTACAAAAAACTCAGGCTTCTGAAAGTCCACCAATGTTGTCTTTGTGTGTACGGTGAACTTGACTTTGTCCTTCTCGCTGAGTGCATCCGAAATATCAACCTGCAGTGCCTTGTCATTGTTGTCCAGCGAAGACTCATTCGAGATGGTCTGCAACAAACGGAAACGATACCTCGTTAACTCGGCCGTGACTCACGAAGACACGTCGATAGAAAAACAATACTATGTCCATCAAAAACAAACTGCTCCAAAGTGTGTCCAGGATACCCACCTTCTTAGCAGGCACGCTGTTGATAATATCGGTGGTGTCGCATATCCCGTCCTGCAACATTTCGCCGGTTTAAAGGGCAAGCAATCTCGGGGCAGACAATGAAAAAAGTCGCGCCCAGTAGCATTCGGTCAGTCTAGTGTCGGCCGACCGGCTGGCGATCAGCGACTCAGACTGCGATAACAGGTTCCACCTACCATCATGGCGTCGCGCGGCGTTCCAGGCGTCCTCCTCCTCCTCGCCACCTCCTCCTCCTCCTGCAGCTGCTGCCGCTGCCTGCGGCTGTCGCGTGCGCAGTCGTCCAAGTGCCGCGGGCGTCCCCCGGAGCTCGCCGTCACATACTAGGTGTACGCGCCGACGGTGCAGGAGTCCGGCCGGACGAGCGCTGGGCGGCCCTAACCTCAAAATTCGCGAGCTACGCAGAGGCGCGGCAGCGCGGTTTAATAGACTCCTTGGCGCGGCTGCGACGGGTCGGGCTCAGGACTCCCGCGGCATCCCCCGCGACTCGAATCGGCTGCTGCGCGCCACACTTGAGGATAGGCGTCCGCCGGTTTCACACACGTCGATCGTCCACGCCACTCGCGTCTACACTGTATACGTGACTACGTGTGCTTTATTTTTTTTTTTTTTATGATTTGATCTGTCCGTCTCTGTCCCGCGACCGTGGCGATGGCATCGGAGTATGATGTATATGTAGGGTATGCGGGTAGGGAGAGTCAGCTGAACAGTGAACGAGCGCGAGAGTGCACGCGCACTTGGAACTCTTATGTAGACGGGAATGGTACTTTAATAGCGTAAATGCATGATGTCGTTGTTGGGATATCGTATTTTTTCTTTTTTTTGTCACTTGTATTACACTTGCTGCTGATGTTACGGAGCTTATCCCCTTTTCCCCCGCTGCGATTGACTCATAAAGGCTTTTTTTATATTGTGGTATTTGCGGGGCGGTATTATATTTTATCTATACGTTAATTAATAGTTGCTTTGAAATGTTACTTATTGTTTATTGTTTTATCATATTTAGCGTCATTGAAAAATCGATAGATTTTAATTCTTATACTTTGATTTCGCGAAAAAGGCTTATATTATATACTTACAGAATATCTATAATAAGATGACAACTAATTTTTATAAATTAAATGAACATTATATCTTAATACGCTGATGCAAAAAATTTTAGTTTAAGAATGTTAAAAAGTATTAAAAAATGTTTTAGTGTTCATAAAGGTTCATATATTTTTAAAAAAATTTATATTCAGTGATTGCATTATTACCCTGTCACAAAACAATAGTTTAGAACATTGTTGATATCCTTAAAACAAAAGTAAATATTTTTAAATGAAAATTAACTTTTTCAAATTTCAATTCTGATTAAATGCTTAATATATGAACCAATTTTTTTTTATTGAAAAACGTTTATTTATGGTTATTTTGTTTATAATTATTTTTATTAATTTTTGCCGTTTTTATAGTTGAATTTAAATGTTACTATTAATTATGATATATTTAATCATCTTGAATATCAATGTCAAATCAATAGATATTTTAATTGTTAACATTGTTGCTTCCTCGTGTTGATGTTTCTAAAAAAAATTTGTTTAAAAGTTATCTAGCAGTTTTTTTTTAATAAAAATATTCAAGCATTATTTTTACATAAAATGTGTATAGCTGATCGTCGTATACGTAGGTTCGATCATAAATCAATTATACAGTGAACGTTTTACGCGTTTTTAATTTTCGATAATAAATATCACGAGTTATTTTTGGCTTATAAAATCTTATACAACCGGCTAGATTGCAAATAGTTAACAAATTTATTCCGCATGCGTCAGTTAACTTACGTTGCCATATATATAACTTCGATTTTTATTCCACGTTAAGCAGAATTAAACCTGTTTGAAAGATTCTTCCGCAAAATAAAAATATTAAGTAACTAAAAGTTTATGGTTAACAATGCCAAATTCAGAAATTGATTAGCTCTTTCAATTTTTTAATATTATTAATTAATTCATTTTGCAATATTTTATTTCGATTTTTCAGAGTTATTTCGGAATTTTTATTCGGAGTATTTATTTTATTTTATTTATTTTAATCAAATTAGAGCATTTAATAATCTCACATCTGTTAAGTTTTAAGTTTCTATTTTGTAAAAATAAATTATTAAGATGTTTTATGATATTATATGTAATTAATAAATTATTAAGTTTATTTAATGAGTCTAAATGAAAAGTGAAACTAATTTCTACAAATTTGTAAAAGAATTTAAAAAAAAAGCAAACTACAATAAAATTAGGATTAGCCGGAGTTTTAAATCAGATGATTTATTGTATTATTCTATATAGGAATTGGACAAATAATATCTGGGTGAGATTTTAGCATGACAAAGATTTTTCCAAAAGCCTTATTCGTTACATCATATAGTAAAGCAATTGATTTAACAATTATTTAAGTGAATTTTATATTGGATGTATAAATATATGAAATATCCTTTAATCCTACTGGCATAATCTCGAAGAAAATTTCTTTATAATCCTTTTTTTACGTACCAAAAGTATATAATCACTAATTATTTGTACAGAAGCTGAATAAAAAGAATATCATAAGAAATTCTTTTTTGATCACTTGATTTGTTTTTCTTTTATGGTTATATAGAATATATTTATTATAATATGTACTTAAGTATTACATGTCATAATTTTTTCCTTGGTTAATTTAAGAAATAAAATTTTCTGACTAGTTAATTTATTACAGCTGGTAAATGATTTTTATATGTAAGAATTTCTACTGCTTTGTCAATTCAATAAAAAAACATCACCACAATTGGGACAAATAAGTGCCACCGCTCCCGCGAGTGGGTTTTTTTATGGATTATACCTTCATCACGATTATTAAAACATAGTCCTTTGCACTTGATTAAATTCCGCGTTCTTGAAGCATCGAAAATAATAATATAATTAGAAGTTTATAAGAGCCTGCTTAATTATGGATGTACATTAAAAAAAAATGAATGTTAACCCAACCATAGCTTTTATTTTCGATGCCTAGAACGCGACTATAATAACTTGATAATTACGATTAAAAGTACATAAAAATTATGTAAAATGAACGAGCACGAAATTTACATCTCCACTCAAAAACTATATTCATCTTACTTAATTTTTAAAGAATTCAAAGAAATTTGATCGACTGCCTTTCTAAGCAGTAATTTAAAATAGTAAATTGATAAGTCACCACCATAAAACACATAAAACACAATTTTAAAAATATGCTTAAATTAATTTTACACTTATTTCAATTATCTCACAAATGCCTTTGTCCTCCAAAGATATTACAATATAAGGAAATATTTCGTTAATCTGGAGAAATCTATAGAATAAGGCTTTATTGGTATGATGTGTGCCGTGTTGTTCAACAATTTGCCTTATAATAATGCCTACTCATATATATGTTTTCCTTTAAAATAACATAAATTACACTGCCTATATCACGTATTATCTTAATATACAACGAAAATAATATACGATGTAGGCGCTTCCCTGTAAAAACAAAGAGCAGGAATGAGATAATCAGTTCAGATCGTTGAGGGATGAAGTGGTGGACATGAAAAACCCAGCCCCTAGCAGCATCCTCCTCCCTGTGTATTGCCCTGGCCTCCAGAACCTGCTATACCTCCGGGGCTTGTTGGAGAATGAGATGGTCCAATTTTTATGCCATTGGCCTGAAAAATAAATTTATCCAATTTTGTTTGGTTTCTTACCATTAAAAAAAAAAAGAAACATAAAATATGTTTTATGAACCTCATTATTGATATCGAATACACCTTCTTGAATCTTTTCATAAATTTCCTTAGCCGTATTAATGAAAGCCTCCTCCACATTCGCTGCCGTTTTTGCACTGGTCTCCATAAAGACAAGTCCATGCTCTCTAGCAAAAGCTTCACCCTCTTCTCTCTTCACTTCTCTTCGAGCATCAAGATCACTTTTGTTACCAATTAACATAATGACCATATTAGAATTTGAATGCTGCCTTGCATCCTCCAACCACGTTGTCAAGTGATTGAAAGTCTCCCTACGTGTAATATCGTACACAAGGAGAGCTCCGGCTGCACCTCGGTAGTAAGATCTTGTAATTGATCGGAATGCCTCCTGTCCAGCCTATTACCAAGAAGAAAATAAAAAATTCATTATGCATAATTAAAACTCACTTAACATCAATCATTAGCAAACAAAAGCATCGTTTACCGTGTCCCAAATCTGCAGCTTAATCTGTTTGCCATCAATTGTAATCATGCGAGCACCAAATTCCACTCCGATAGTGAGATCGTGCACCGGCTGAAATCTCTTGTCTGTGAACTGCAGCAGGAGGCAGGATTTTCCCACGCCTGTAATAAAAGAAAACATGACACATTACTCACAAGGCCGTCCGTGCTTTGTAAACATAAACAACAAAGAAAACAACATGGAAGCAGCCATCGCCGCCATGGACCAAACAAAAAAAAAAACACCCATCCTCACAAAATCCTCGACATCCCATCACGCGAATCTCGATCGTCACGTCACACGAACCTACATTAATTAAACCGAGGCGTTATCAGCTAAAACGGCCAGGAGGAAGCTCGCTCCGATAACGTAATGCGTAACAGATTCGTCGCGTGCGCGGCCAGTCGATCCCCCGCATTTCCCCAATACTCCATCGAATGCTCCGAAAAAAATCTCAAGAGGACATTCGTATAATAACGTTGTCCCGAGGGTGGCTATGGGGATCGCACGGGGGTGCATGGGGTCGCGGCACGGACGCTCCGGGGCGGATGAAAACAATGGGGGGGTAGCTGTCAAGGCGACGCAGTAGGCGAAGACCGCGCTTGTATCGAGCTCAACTCACCCGTGTCCCCGATGATGATGTACTTGAAGAGGTAGGCGTACGACATGCTGGCGCCTGGATTCGGACTCGGGCTCGACTTCGGGGATGCTGGGGGGCTCTCGTAGACTCGGGCGCGCACTCGGTTCTCACTGCTCTGCTGCTGCTGGCTACTCGCTTGTCTTTTTCACGGGCTTATCGCTTCTGCTACTACTGCTTGCTGCTAATGACGTCATCGAGAGCGACACAGCCACTGGCCAGCGGGCGCGAGTCGCCATCTGTTCGGCGCTCCCCTCGCGAGTTGCGATTCGCCCGCGAGGTTAGGCTGGATACGTCGCTCGGGGAACTGCGGGAATAGACCTTAGCTGTGCTTGCCTCCTTTTTTTTTGAAATAAAATCTGTGATAAATATTTGAAGTGGGTGTCGCATGCGTCTCAAAGAGACTATACACGTAGAAATAATTATATACATTTTATTCTATCGTCGCGCGTCTATAACGAAAAAAGCACATTTCAAAAAAAGCATATTTTAAATTTGGCTTTTTTAAAATAAATTCTTCCAAAACCTGTAAAATTATAGGGTACTATACGAATGATACATCCAAGTTTATCAGTTTCTGGAAGAGTTTACTTATTACTCTAGTGTGCTTTAAAATTGGTACATTAATAAATATTAATTAGGCCTTTGTTGAAATGTGCTTTTCTTTCGTTATAACAAAATATATATTCTACATTACATTACAACAATAATAGTTAAATATATAATCATATAATTATATATATAGTTATATTTAATTATACAATGAAATATATACATTTTATTTCCCTGTTCATATATATCACTTAGAAGAATTGGAAATTGTTTATAGATATTGATCCGGATAAACTTTAATAGTGCAATAAATTAAAACTTATTTTAGAAATCAATTGACATGTCAACGCTTTTATTGTAGGTATATAGGGGCAAGAGAGGGCGGGGCCGTAAGTAATAATAATGTAATGCGGGTACTGCGTGTACTATATAAGGTCTTCCAGGTAAAAACGGAATAATAAATTAGTTTTTAATGTTCAAATACATTAAGCTAATGAAACAGACGAATTAATTATGGTTCTTAACATACCAAAAGAATATTTCTTATATTATGAAAACTTTTGCGATGGTGTAGTTCCCAAAAATCTCGTAACTGTGATAAATAAACTAATGAAAGTTAACAAATATAATAGTAATTTTTAACGATAATTTAAATTGGCATGGATATATCGATAATATTATTAATAAAACGTAAATCTGAAGAGTATAATAAAGATAAATACCTATATAAACTCTGTATAAGTAAAACAAGGAATAAATCATTATATTACATTACCAAAAATATAAATCTTATATAAGTAACAAAAATAATTAACAACTTTTCAATCAGTTACCAAATAATCTCAGGATCTTTAAAATCGATACGCCTTAAAATTGCAATAAAAATTGAAATTTTCTTAGAAAATCCCTTTATAAAAAATGCATGGGCTTTTCATTGTAGTCAGTATTTCTCGCGTTGTGATTGGTCAAGCGATAG
>JAWWEN010000020.1:2873186-2889061 GCA_035582955.1 Sycophila texana
GTGCTGATTTAGTACTCCCAAAAATGCGCACTAGTGCGTGAAGTACTACTTCACGCACAGAGTTGCATAAAATATATGTCGCAGTTTGACAATCGCTCACTCAATTATTGTGTATCGCTCGCCTTTCGCCTTGCTGAATCTGAACCTTACTGAATGTGTCTATCTCTCTGTTTTCAGGTTGAATTTAGATCCGGAGACTAATCCGTACGTACCACCTGCACATAAGGAGCACATTCGTCGTGAGAGGCTTAGAATAGTCGTTGTATGAAGAATCGCTTGTAAATTTTTTTCATCCCCCCTCATTGTAAATTAATACCTTTTTATATTTTTTTATACTTACAATTAATTAATAAATCATTATAAGCATCCATCACTTTTTTATTGTCCGTGCGATTTTATTTTAAATCTGTTATTATATCAACGAAGTTTTATACAGTATCAAATTGTTAATCGAGCGTTTATACTTTTCTTGATAGGCACCGAGAAGAAAGATACAACTAAAATTGCAATAGTCAATTTTAACGTTCTCACAGGATTGCATTATTGAAAAAAAAAATTGCATACTGGTTTCTTGTGAAATTT
This sequence comes from Sycophila texana, assembly GCA_035582955.1. Classification (NCBI taxonomy): domain Eukaryota; kingdom Metazoa; phylum Arthropoda; class Insecta; order Hymenoptera; family Eurytomidae; genus Sycophila; species Sycophila texana. The sequence goes on from JAWWEN010000020.1 coordinate 2,873,769, forward strand.
ACATAAGAGCTGCAGAAAACATTGTTTGTTTTACATTAAATTTTACAAAAAAAACTATTATAATTTATAAACATTAGAGCAGTCAATCTGGGAGGTCATTACAATTATGGATTATTGCAATTTTTAGTAGAGAATTTTTCTCCGTGTATGAATTATTCAAACTCATAGAAAATCACTAAACGTTCCATAAATTCTATAATGCACTTTAATTCATAAGTGATTGATGACACTTCAGATACTAAAAATATGGTTCTTTGTAAGATGTGTCATAAAAATTTTGTTAGATAATTATTTGATACCACGCAATATACTAATATTATAACGATGCGACACAATTGGACTATATGTACAGTGTAATTTATCGTAATATAAAAATAACAATAATAATAATTTATCAAGACTTTTATTTCTTTTATGTTTTCTGATTTAATTTTGATAACTTATAAAACTGAAATATGCATGATAAATACATGACATTTCCAGCTTATTGCAGATTCGTGAAAAAAGTCAGTATAAATAAATTCTATAAAAACTATTCTGTATAATTTATGCAGAACTGTTTGATAAGGAAGACTTTGGAAAACTTAAAGGAATTATTATAAAGGTACAATTAAATTAATAATAAAATTAAAATTTAATATTTTTTTATTATACTATGCAATTATAGTAAAAGCATTTAAATAAAATATTTAATAAAAAATTTAAATATTCTGCAAAAAACACTCTATTTGTTACTATTAATATTCATAATTATCGAGAAAAAAGATTAAATTTACTTCAAAAAATTTTGCAAAATTTTTAAAGCATCGATTCAAATTATGCTATATACATATAGATACTCTACATTTATTTCGCAGATACTGTACACGACGCCTGAAAAATTTTCTGTTCAACATCTGCATATTTAAAGGAACAATTCGACGAATATATTTTTTAATTATCGCTGTTACTTTTAATTTTCTACCAAACGTTGTAATACAATATTTTCTAAGCAGTCTTTTAGTTATTAATATTATAATAAAACTCGAATTAATAATTTATACAAAGTTATATTACAGGGATAGCAATGGAACTTTGTTCAATTAAAAAAACAAATAGTTGCTAACCCGAAGACGAAGACATTTCAATCCGAATTTTCGAAATTCATATCAAAATTAAAATACGAAACGCGACGTACTATATTATCGATATATAGAATGTCTCAAAACTCCCATTTTAATGAAATAAAAATATAATATTAATAATTGAAAAATACATACATTATAACATATCAAAGGATATTTCCAATTAATCAAGTTGCCCTTTCGCAATGCAACGATTCCAAAAAAAGTGCATACGCGAAATCCAAAAATAAACAATATAACATCGTTATATATCACCCAGCCAATTTAAAAAAAACAGGCACACGCACAAAATGCAACCTCAGCAAGTGCAAATAAAAATCCATACACGTAAGAAAAACGTATACTTAAGTAACTCCCCGCAAAAAAAAAAAACAAACAAACAAAAAGCATAAATCTCCGTAAGAACATTGCATTACATTACAAAGTGCATCAAAGTGTCCGACTCGTCCGCCTAGCTGGCAGCACGGTAGCTCTCCTGATCGCGCTTAAATAACGGGGGTCGGTCGCGCCCCTCCGTCCCCCGCGCGCCTAAAAGCCGCTGCGATGGCTGCACGCAGCACAATACAATAATACATATCCGACGTTCGATCGGCGCGTCTAAGCGACCGGTCGCGCCCTCTCGCTCCAACTCGCCGAAGCCCATCCTGACAGTGGCGCTCGCGTTGCCCAGTTGGCCCGCGCGCACACGCACGCACACACTCGCTACGCAACTTCCGCTCCCTCTCTCTCCCTCTCGCTGGGCCGCCGCTCTCTCGGTCCCGTTGCGCGTCCCCCTACTCTCTCTCTCGCGGCTACTGCACACAGGCTTGCCTCTCGGCGGCGCTTTGGCGCTCTCTCCTGGGCGCTCCGAACGCCGCCAGCGAGCCCGCGGCGCAACCGCGAAGGCGCGAGCGAGAGAGACGGCGAGTGCGCGCGCGAGAGCAGCATCGAGCAAAATGGACGCCTTTGTGTCTGTTTTCTTCGTGTACGCACCATAAATAGTGGCTGTGCCGCGAGCGGCCGTGCGTGCCCGACCAGCCGGTGGACTGCCGTGGAAGCGAGCGTCGGCAGGCTAGCCGAGGTCCCCAGGCGCCCGCGGCGACGCCGGCCAGTGAGGACGAGCGTGTCGAGAGTGCCGCGCGCTCCGGCGCCCCGCCGCCGCCGCCACCGCCACCGCGGAGCCCCCCCCTGCGCACCGGAGCACCGGAGGAGCCGCCGGAGGAGGGCCCCCAGGGTATTCAGGAGCAGCGTCGCGGACGCCGCGCCTTCCGGGACTTCTTCTTCACCCTCCCCCACCTCACCAGGAGCGATGCGAGCGCAGCCCCGAATCTGAGGTGACAGCTCTCTATCATACTCGCGACCCGCGCGGTCCAGCCTCTCGAGGAGAACCCCCTCCGCTCACAATGGGACTGTTGCTTTTCAGCGGACGAGGGCCGAGCAGCCACCATGGAGCGCCTTCCACAGGACCCGAGAGCATCCTCGCAGTTTGGCTGATGCTACAGCTGAGACACCATGGGTACCTGAGAGGGTGACTCTCTCTCTCTCTCTTTGCCTCTGGGGGAAGGCACTAAGTGCTTAGTGTGTGGTACAACAAGTGGCGAACAGTTGGACTACGCTCGGTGCTGTGGGTGCCGAGCCAGCTGAGTGTGCGTTGGGGAAAGTTTTGTTCTCTCTGAGCCGTGCAGTTGGATCAGTGGTAAGGGAGTGGAGGTGTTTGTTGTGGGACAGTGATAGCTACCAAGCAAGGCAGGCTGTCAGATGCCAGAGCAAATACAGATCAAAATGAATGGGGTAATACCGAGTGTACCTATTACTACCCTCGCGGGAATAGCGAGTCTGTCGGATCTGTTGCCTGAAATGCCTTTGCCTAGCCCTCTGCCGCAAACTTTGGACAATAAGTCTTTACTGTTTCATCCTAGAGTGGCGGACGAGGCACAGATCTTGTTAAGTATGCGCGATGAGAATCTGGTGCCTCAGCTTATCAGGTCTCTATCTCAGACGTCGTCGGATCATATCGAACTAAAGGACCATTATGCCAGCGTCGAGCAGCCCTCGGACGCACAACAGAATCCTCCTGAACTTTTAAAAGCCATTCTACAGACGAGTCCTCACGTCTTTAAAGGACCCCAGTATAATTCGCCAAGAAGTTGGCCACAACAACAAAGCCACCAGATGTCAAGCAACTATGAAGGTTTTTCACCTTCTTACTCAAACTCTTCCAGTTCCAGGCAAACGCCGCAGGGTAGTCCTGTGCACATGCCCGTGGGAAGAACAATGTTACCTGGTGGAATTCCGCACGCTCAGCATCCTAGGATGCCAGTAGCACCGCAAAATCATACAGATGTTACTCAAAGTAGTCCTTTTACTGTGCCTTCTCCGTCGCCTCGTGCAACTGTTATAACCGAACAAACAAGGACATCAACAACACCTCAACATATGATGGAAGATACTCATTGTTTAAATAATGTGGCAGCTCAGTTTAATATGCATTCACCAGCTCACATGGGTAGTCCGTTAATGTCATCTCTTGGTAATGTGACGCCTCAGCATCATGCGATGACCAGTGGGATGACGCCACAACATCACATGCAAATGACGCCTCCCACTGAAAATGTAATGTCAATGAATCAACATCATCAAATGCAACCTCAACAGCACCACCATCAGCTACATCAACCCCACTTACAACAGCCACCTATGAATGTTCATCAGCAAATGTATGATCCAATGATGAACAGGCCTCTGCATCAACCCCAATTATCTCAAGCCTTGGATATTGACCAAACTATACACGATAATCAACAATTCATACTGGATCAGGTCACTGGTCTTCCTGAAATAGACTTACCTATCGGAAGCTTGGACACAAATCAGAGCAGAGATATGATGCCTACCGGGATGGGTCAACCACCTCATCCGAACATGTTTGATAATGTAAGTGCAAGTACGAATTTGAACAACACCATGGTGCCTTTGCCTGAATGTGAACCACCGCAAGCAGTGCAATCCCATCTAGCTTTCGATCAGATGCAACATCCTCAGCCCTCGTTGCACCATCAACATCCTCCACCGATGCAACCAGTGCATCCGCCTCAGACCCAACCTATGGAACACCTTCAAGAAGTTCAGCAGCCACCTCCTCCGCAGCATAACAACTTGTACGAAAAAATTTCTCTGAAAGAGCCAGTGATCATGTTGAACAGGTCGTTGGCCGACCAAGCCCTCATGAAGAAGAACCTCAATACGTCGAACGAAAAGTCGTCACCGCGAACGACGCGAACGAGCATATCGAGCCGCGACGACAAATCCATAAAATCCGAGTCGGACAGCGACGACGAGAGCAATCGTAACAATAAGTACTTCAAATCCCGGGGGAAGGACCGGGGCAAGGAGAAAACGGAAAGGAAGCGCACCGTCGAAGACAAGCGCATCTCCTCGGCGCGCAGAAAAAGACTGATGGAGGACGACGACGAGGACGAGGACAAGAAGGACGAAACGCTGGCGCCCGTGAAGCCCAAGATTCGCAAATTCGAAAAGAAGCTCGTACCGGTGCTGCCGAAGCTCAGCGTCGAGGAGCTCATGGAGACCAACACCTACCAGCGCTTCAACAGCCTGGTCGAGACGATATTCGAGAACACCGAGGAGACGGCCCTGGACGAGGTCGAGGAAGACGGCGACGTGCCGCAGGAGCTGCTGATCGCCGACCATCACCTTCAATCCCTCTGCTCCGAGGCGGCCAAACTCAAATCCCTGGGCGCCATGGAGTCCGTGCCCGCCGAGAAGCTCGTACGACTCCTCAACATCCTCGAGAAGAACATACGCGACGGCGCGAAGGTCTCGCCGCTGGCCGATCCCGACGACGACGCCGAGCAGAGCCGCATGTGGATGCAGATAGCCATGAGCCGGGTGCAGCAGGCGGTCGACGCCTCCCTCGTCTGCCTCCACATCATGACCTCCAACAACATGCCCAAGACGATCTACCTCGAGGACGTGATCGACCGCATAATCCTCTTCGTGAAATTCCAGCTGCAGAACACCATCTACCCGTCGTACGACCCGGTCTACCGGATAGACTCGAGGGGCAAGAACGACAACTTCAACGCGAGCGGGCGCAAGAAGCGCAACCACGCCAAGGAGGTGCGGGAGAAGAGCCTCCTGATGGTCTACAGCAAGCTGAACGAACTGGTGGCACTGCTCGCCGAGCTCCTCAACATCCAGATCCTGACGGACACGAGCGTGCTGCACGCCTCGACCCTCGGGGTCGCGCCCTTCTTCGTCGAGAACGTGAGCGACTTGCAGCTGAGCTCGCTCCGCCTCGTCACCGTCATCTTCACCAAGTACGACAAGCACAGGCGGCTGCTCCTCGACGACATCCTCGCCTCGATAGCCCGGCTACCCAGCAGCAAGCGCAGCCTGCGCACCTACAGGCTCTCCACCGACGACTACATCCAGATGCTCACCGCCCTGGTGCTCCAGCTCATCCAGTGCGTGGTGGTGCTGCCGGACGCGGCGTTCAGCGCCAGGGAGGCGCGCGTCGACGACGACGACAGGCGGAAGCAGGACGCGTCGTTGAACAACGTCGACGTCGACGTCCTCATACTCAGTAAGTACGAAGCGGCGCAACGGCTCGCCGGCAACTTCCTCACCGCCTTCCTGAACAAGTGCGGCAGCAGGGGCGAGGAGGTCGACTATCGGCCGCTCTTCGAGAACTTCGTCCAGGACCTGCTGGCGACGGTCAACAAGCCCGAGTGGCCGGCGGCCGAGCTCATGCTCAGCCTCCTGGGCAGCTTACTGGTGGGCCACTTCTCCAACAAGAGCTCGGACATGTCGCTGCGCGTCGCCTCCATCGAGTACCTCGGCGTCGTGGCGGCCCGCCTGCGCAAGGACGCCGTCAGCTCGCACTGCAAGCTCGCCACCATCGACCAGATCATCGCCGACATCAAGGCGGAGCAGTCGCGCGACTCGGAGTACGACCGCGTCAAGGACAAGGGGATCTCGGGCCTGAGCGCCGAGGAGGAGCGCGTCGTTTTCCTGCAGAAGGTGCTGCTCGATTACCTGGCGGTGAACGGGACGAAGGACTCGGCGCTGGCGTACGCGCGCCACTTCTACCTCGCCCAGTGGTACAAGGACTGCGTCGTCGACAAGCAGCGCGTCGGCCAGTCGAAGACGACGTCGCCCAGCAAGAAGTCCATGCCGAGCAAGAAGCGCGGCAGGAAGCGGGGCGGCCGCCGGCTGTCCAGCAGCGAGGAGAGCGAGCCGGAGGAGGAGCAGCCGACGCCGGAGGAGGCCGAGGCCAACGAGCAGCGCAACTCCGACTGCTATCGCATAATCGAAGAGAAGAAGCGGCTGATAATCAGCAAGATCAGGCCGTGCAGCTCGGGCGCTAAGCCCGACATCCTTCAGACGTACATCGACTACAGCTCGGCCGAGCTGATCTCGCAGTATCTGGCCTCGACGCGGCCCTTCTCGCAGAGCTTCGACCGCTACCTACTGCAGATCCTGCGGGTACTCACCGAGAACTCGATAGCCATCAGGACGAAGGCGATGAAGTGCCTGACGATGATAGTCGAGGCCGATCCCAGCGTGCTCGCCCGCGTCGACATGCAGATGGGCGTGAAGCACTCCTTCCTCGATCACTCGACGTCGGTGCGCGAGGCGGCCGTCGACCTCGTCGGCAAGTTCGTCCTCAGCCGGCCGGAGCTCATCGACAAGTATTACGACAAGCTGCTGGCGCGCATCCTGGACACCGGCGTCAGCGTGCGCAAGCGAGTCATCAAGATTCTGAAGGACATCTGCATGGAATTCCCCGAGTACGAGAAGATACCGGAGATCTGCGTGAAAATGATCAGGCGAGTGAACGACGAGGAGGGCATACGCAAGCTCGTGATGGAGGTCTTCCAGAACATGTGGTTCACGCCGGTGAAGGAGCGCCCGAGCCTCGACACCGTGGCCCTCCTGCGCAAGGTCATGAACATCACGGACGTCGTGGCGGTGTGCATGAAGGAGGACCAGAAACTCGAATGGTTCGAGCAGCTGCTGGTCAGTTTGTACAAGCCCAAGGAGGACAAGGAGGACAGCACGAAGCTGGTGACGGAGCCGCCGAAGGCCCTGCTCACTGCCTGCACGCAGATCGTCGACTGCTTGATCGAGAACGTGCTGAGGCTGGAGGAGCGGCCGGAGCCGAACAACGGACCCCTCGAGCCCCAGAAGACTGGCTCGTCGCAGCGACTGATAGCCTGTATGACAACCCTCTACCTCTTCGCCAAGATCAGGCCGCAGCTGCTGGTCAACCATGCCATCACACTGCAGCCGTACTTGACCCTCAAGTGCCAGACGCGCGGGGACCAGCAGCTCATCAGCAGCGTCGCGCACACCCTCGAGCTCGTTGTACCGCTCATAGAGCATCCCAGCGAAACTTTTTTAGCCCAGCTGGAGGAGGACTCGGTCAAGGTGATACTGCAGCACGAGAAGGATGTCGTCGCCAGCTGCCTGTCGTGTCTCGGCTCGATAGTCAACAATGTAACTAAAAACTACAAGCTCATCAGAGACTGCTTCAACAAGTATTACGGCGTATTGTCCAACTACAAGACCTGCTACGAGCGCGATCCTGAAAACAAGTTCCTGGTGCAGAGGAAGGCCTATTTTAAAAGAGCCTTGTTCACCGTAGGCCTGCTCCTCAGGCATTTCGATTTCACCGATCCACAGATCATTGAGGGTCTGCCCGATAACATCAAGGATCAGGTCTTCGAGACACTCAGTTATTTTGTCAACCAGGTATGATATTTTTATGTTCATTTTATTTTACTCAATTTAAATATATTGTAAATTCATATTAGAAATTTTTTCATATATTGTAAGAAAAAAAGTTAAATAATAATATGTAAAATTAATATTTGAGTTCAGCTGTTACAGTTAAAATACAAACTCTTGCAGTTCAAGTAACTTTTTATAAACTAGAGAGAATTTTTAATGCTAAAGCACTGAATAATTCGTAGAGATCTAACAATTATTTCTTTATGCAACAGGAAAATGACTCGCGGCAGTTCACATTATCGGCGATCGGCTCCCTCTGCATCAGGCACTACGAATTCATGATGCTGCCGCAACTGGAGGAGCTCTACCACTACTTCCTCACCTCGGACTTGGCGCCTATATCGATGAGGATACAAGTTCTTAATAACATTGAACTCTATCTCGCCGAGGAAGAAAAGCGCATGATAAAGCAGGACCTGGAGTGGGCGAAAATGTCGAAGCAGGAAAATCTAAAGGAAATGGGTGACGTATCCTCGGGTATGGCCAGCACAGTGATCCAGCGGTATCTCAATCAAATCCTCGAATCATTCCTGCACGCCAATTCTCTCGTGCGGCACGCGGCCTTGAAGGTCATCCAGTTGATTCTGGCGCAAGGTCTCGTCCATCCCTGGACCATCGTTCCCTATCTCATATGCATGAGCACCGACTGCGAGAAAACCGTGAGTCATAGCGCCGACAAACAGCTGCAGGACATCGAGAAGAAGTACCCAGGCTTCGTGCACACGAAGGCGCAGGTCGGCATCAAGCACAGCTACAGACTCCAGAAAATCTTGCAGAAGGACCCAACCGTCGTCAGGGGTATGAGGCTCAGGGAGGGCGAGTACCCAGCGGCGCTCAACGGATTCCTCTACACCATTCTGAGAAGCACGAGGCAGCAGAGGCGCGCCATCGTCCAGTCTTTCCTGAAGCAGTTCGACGAGAGCGCGAAAACCAGCCTGTCGCAGATGCTTTACCTCGCCGACAATCTTGCTTACTTTTCCTACCAGGTGCAGGATGAGCCACTATTTATCATTCATCACATCGATATCATTATTTCCATGGCTGGCACGGCTCTGCTGCAGTCTTTTAAGGAAGCTCTTCTACCCAAAGAGGGTGGCGCACAACCTCCGAAGGTCGAACCTATGACGATACATCCATATCAGCAAGAGCAACCACAGTACCCACAAGAGCAACAGCAACAGCAACCTATGTCTATAGACCAACAAATGTACCCTCATCAACCGCAATTTATTATGTACCCACAGGTAATTGACTCCTTTTTACATTTTAACGATATGTTAAATTACTGTTTAAGAAAAATATGATTTTAAATATACAATCAATTATAAATGTATTATTTAAAAGAATTACATTTGGAAGGATTAATTTCAGAAAAGAAAGTAACGTTTAAAATATAGATACTTCTTATCAGAAAGAAAGTAGAGGATTAATTAAATATCATATTTCTTTTATTTATTAGAAATATAATTGATTTGATAATCGAAATTGCATTTTTCAGGTAAATAATGAAGTTTATAAATATTAATTTTTTCACTGGTAGCAGGAAGCATAGGAATTCAATAAAAAAAAACCTTATTAATTTGTAATTTACTTAGAACTAATTAAAAGCTCAACTGATCAAAAGCGCAGAAAATGTTTTATACTTTATATTTTATATTTTATTTTATATTTTTCAAAACTTTGGAGAGAAGTGATACCTTACTAAAAAATATACTTTCAGGGACAGGAGATACTGGCACCAGGACAAATGCCGATGGCACCAGGACAAATGCCGATGGCACCACCTCCAGCACCTGCAGCGCCGATAATGCTGCAGCTCGGTCCTGATGGGCTGCCGCGGCCGGAACAGTTGCTCGCCGTGATCGAAGACGAGGAGGACGACGAAGAAGACGAAGAGTCGGTTATACAAAGGCTACCGGAGGACACCAAGCTTTTGCGCGAGTATATCACCGCGAGTCAGGGTTTCCTTCTTCTTTTGAACCTACGCCAGCACCTGAAGGACCTGTACGGCTTCTCCGACGCCAAAATAAGCCAGTACTCACCCTCCGAGGCGGCCAAAGTCTACGAGAAAACGGTCAATCGCAAGAACAACCAGCAGTTCAATCCGAAAGCTACGCTGCAGAGGCTGAAGGAGGACCTCAAGGACGAAAAGGAACTCGACGAGGATGGCCGCCGGCGTCTCGTTAAGGAGTACCTCGACTTCAAGCAGCTAATGATCAAATACGACCCAGAGGATCCCGAGGACGGCGAGAACGACGAGGAAGGCGGCAGCAACAGCAGTCCGTCGAAGCTCGCGAGACAGCAGGCCGAGCTCGACAAGCACGGCGCTTCGCTTGCCGCCGGCAGTCACGCCGGAGCCGATGCCGCGGCCAATCCCGTCCAGTACCAGGTGCACCTGGCGGCCGAGCACCCGAATAACTCGATGAGCCCGGGCCAGGGTCCGCCTCGCGTGCCCAAGCTCACGATACACACGAGCCACCATCAGCACCACTCTTCCACGGAAAAGGAGCACCATCGTAAGCACCGCGCGCACAAAACGGAAAAGCCCAAGAAGCACAAGAAGAAGAAGAGGAGAAGACCGTCAGACAGCAGCGACAGCGACGATATGAGCGATCCGGACTTTCGCGTGTGAGTAAGCACGCGTCGTCGCTGATTTCGATATACCTTTTTTTTTTTTTTAATATTTTCGATCCAACTTTTTTCGTTTTTTTTTTACTCTGTTTTAATTGCTATGTATTTAAAGAAAAAGAAAAAGACACTTTTCCACTGTGCCGGTGCTGATAAACAGACTCCTTTAAGCGCGTCGTGAACATTTATATGTGTACATATATAGAATTGAGAGAGATAAAGTTAAATACATAGATGCTAATTATAATGAGATGTTGCTTTTTATTTCATACGGGGGAAGCGTTCCCTCTTCGTAAAATATTAAAGAAAATGGACCAGCCGAATTCGATGCCGTTTTCTACATTTCAAGAAAATGGCGAGAGAACGAGAGAGAGAGAAAGCGAGAGAGAATGCTCTGTAGTGCAAGACTACATTTTAATTCTATTCAAATCATTTTTTTCATTTTATTCTATTTTTTTTTTTTATGAGAGTGAAAAAGCGCACTGATGTAGTCGATTTTTGTTCTCAAATGCTTACAAAGAACTATTATGGAAATATATTATTTAGAGCGAGATGTATGCAAGTGAAGACGGAGCGACGATGGGAGAGAAACGCGTTGTTTGTAAAAAGAATTAAGAATGCATATTGTGTAAATAATGAAAACAAATAATGACAAATCTTTGACTAAAGTATCTTATTTTCTTACCGAAGTGAAAAAAAAAAAACATAACGTAATGATCGAATATTACGGGAAAATACTTAAAGGCGATTTTGTTGTAATATTAGGTATTTATTAATCAAAGAGTTTACGTTCTACGCTCTCCCAGAATGTGTATCCCTTGAATGGAAACTCGGCGCTCTCGTCTTTGATGTATACGCTATTAATATTGTATTTAAACTTTTTAACAGAAATAGCGAGGTGAAACCGGGACTGTTGCGTTGTGCGATGCAGCTTTTCCACGCGAGAGTAGCGAGGTGAATAAGTAGGATAAACAATCGAAGCGATTAAGACTTTAGCAGTCGATATTTACGTCCTTTAATCATTAAACGGATTTTTCAATTATGGTATATTTTTTTTTAATGAGTACTGGAAATTATTTATTGTCTAACTGAATCTAACACATTTTAAACATCTTAGCGTTTAAAAAAAAAAAAGCAAAAATATCTTTTAAGTCGCGCATTTGGTTAATGATTTGCTTACACGAATATAATGTAATAGATCAAAAGTTTTATTAAGAAATCAAAGTGAAAACTTTAGTTTTCCGTGTAAAATCTTTTTGTCTTGAAGTTTACTTTAGAAAGCGAAATCCCTCGGAAAAGTAGAAAAATTACAGTGAGAATGAAAATTAAGACAGTTCAATGTGTCTAAACAAGCTCATCGATGGGTGCGAGAAGAAAAAATTGCTTCCAGGTTGTCGGTTGAGAATTATTCTTTTCTGCATAAAAAAAAAAGTAAAAAAAAAAGCGTGCAATGATAGATCTATAAGGGTGGGACGAAATTGTCGCGAATAGCCGATCAATGGCGAAGCAAAATGAATCACAATAAAAAAAAAAAAAACATAAAAGTTAAGGCATTGAAAAAGTTTTAAAAGAAAAGAAAGAGATATGACTGTACAAATTTTCACACGTGTAAATATTTATTAAGAGGATTTAAAGATGAAAAAAAAAAACTAATAAATGACGAGATTGTCTGGTGGGGCGAAACACGAGCATATACAAACGAGTATAAATAATAGAAAGCAAAGTCGTATATGTGAGGGCAAGAGTTAGGAAAAATGAAAAAGCGAGAGTGTTGCATGAACGTAATTGTTGAGAGCAAGAGTCAAGTGAGTTTAAGAACAAAAAATTATAGGAAGCAAAAGAAAGACAGTTATATATTAGTGTAATAGAAAAGGAGAATAAAAGGAAAAAAGCGTTTTGTTTTACACTTTACCCTTCATTGTAATAAACTTTCTAGGGAGTACAGTGAATTCTAAATAATTATATTTCTACGTAAGTTAGGGGCTCTATTCGTACATAAGTATTTCCATGAGGTGGTCGATGTATCGTGTCGAGTAAGGTCCCATATAAATGAATAAAAAAAAAAAGCCAGAGTTAGCACCTTATTCGACGCAATAGGGAGGCTCGCTTGTATTATAACATTATCACATACCGCATAAACTATGTTTTTGTATTTGGTAATCTAACGAAAGAATATCAATTAACGAACAGGTTCATAGAAAGTGTATATATATATACACGTTATATATATGTATATTTGAGTAAAACTGTCCAGTGTTAATGTTATCCATAACGCAATAAGTTTGTGTGTAGCGATACCTAAACCTCTGAAAAATCGTGAAATCGTTGTAAAGATTTAATGAAATTTATGGCGAAGTGAAGACAAAACGGCAGTTCTGGATAAGACTTAACGCTCGTTTACTCATAACTTATTATGTACATCGTCTGAAAGAAGAAAGGTACGTTCATAAAAAAATAAACATAATAAGCATATATCAAAGAGTTGAGTTCTTGCATTATTATACTGTACATTCTCCAAATTCCTTAGTCTACTCATTTATAAAATCCTATGAAAAAATCTCGTCAATTATAAAAAATGTTCTTCACTTGTCAATGTAAAATTGAGGCATCAGCTTGTAATCTCGAAACTACTCCAAGTCGCTAGAGATCTATAAAAATAATATGAAATAGTTCGTAAACGATTTTATAAGAAAACCAGCAGCACTTTTTTTGTATACAATTTACTGTACCTTCTCGGTAAATCCTTAATGTAAGAAATTGTATGAAACGGTTTGATTCCGTCGTTTCTGATTTTATCCTGCCAGGCCTTAGTTTCTTTAAATAATGTCGATTCATTACTTTTATAAATATTGCACTTTAGTGGCTGCGCGTGTCGCTTTGACTGTACATTGTTCTTAGACCTTAGTATACTTCTTTTTTTTTCTAGATATTCTTGATCTTTAGCTCTGAAATACACAAGTAAAAAAAATTGATGTACGTTTGAATTTAAAAACAATCAATCCTATCGTAATAGGCATTTTTCACTTTTATATAAATGTTACAAATAAATAAACAATTTTTTATAAATGATCGAACGACTGCAATAGTTCTAATTCCTGTTAAGAGAAATTGTAATCTTTTATCTAAAATTGTAAATGGGAATTTAATTGTTAGAAAAAATCGGTATATGTACCTATAATATCGCAGGAAAATGCTGTTGCCGATCGGTTTGACGCACTGCTCGTTCTCGCGCGTCACCCTGGACTGACTCCTCTCCCTGCGCTCGGCGAGGATCCTCTTGACCTCGGCGTCGCGCGCTCGCCTGCGATTCTCCGCGGACTCCTGCTTGGCCCTCTCCGCCGACTTCGCGCGCTCCTCCTGCGCGGCTCGCGCCTTGTCCCGCTCCTCTCTCCAGCGTCTGAGCGCCTCGCGCTTACGCTCCTCGGCCTGCTCCTCCTCCACTTCCTTAAGGTGCTTCTTTTGAAGTATATAGAAATGTGTAGAAATATATAGAAATGTGCTTTTTGTCATGAAATACTATGTAAGAATGTACTAAAACGATTTAGTTTTTAGTTTGCGCTGTTAACTTTGAAAAACCCTTATTTTTCTTACACACGCGAACAAAGATTTTTTTACTAGACTAATTATTTTTACAAAAATTACAATAGCTTCTACTAATTATTTTTAATAGATACTAGACTAATTATTTTTACAAAAATTACAATAGCTTCTTTCAAAATTTACTGTGACTCCATCAAATTTTGGATACAGTTGCTTTAACTTTCACGAGTATTTTATTTTTTCCAATAATGTTAGTCTAAGCACATTAACCCGAATATAAGTATACCAAACGTTTTTAAGACGTTTTAAAAATGTTTTTTTCGAAACATTCAAACGTTTGGAAAAAGGCTGAAGAAACGTTTTTAAAACTTTAACTATAACGTCTCCCACTTGTCTGCAAAATGTATTCCTAAATGAACGCGTTTATAATGTCTTTAACAAGTTTAATTAAAACATTTCTCATCGTTTTTTTTTTTTTTTAAGATGCTTCTTGAACGTTTTATAAATGTTTACAAAACGTTTTAAAAAGTTTTATAATTTTTATTTATTTACTACATCTCGTAAATGGCGTGAATTTTAAAATCAACTATAAAATAGTTCAATTTTTAAGGACTCGTTGGTCCGAATTTAAATTAAATAAGTAAACGTTCATAAAATGTTCAATATTCGTTGACATTCGTCTTAAAAAAAAACAATAAGAAACTACGTTTGCTGTGCACATAGCAATTTTGACTATATTTAATAGTAAAAATCGTCATTTGTCGAGTATGCCCCACTGTTCCTATGGAACAGTAATTTTTACTATAACATTTCTCTCCGTGAAGGATTTAATATATAAAGTTTGTTGAAATTTCTTCTTGCATATCCACGTAAATAGAGATTTTCAAGTAGCAGTAATTTCAAAAAATGTTGTATATTAAATCCGCGTGAATTTTACCGTTGATATTGTCAAGAAGAAGTTTAATTATAAAATAGAAAAAAAAAGAAATGTTTTTCTATTCACATGAAATCCAATCCACCTTAAAATCCACATGGAAATCCACGTAAAAAAAAACCCACGCGGCATTTTGGAACAGATTGTCACATATAAGATTTTATCGGGATTCCACATGGATTTATTCCACACACTATGAGAAAAAAGTCAAAAGTAAATTTAACTATACACCTTAGTAAACCGGAATATAGTTAATTTTACCAGAATTATGGTAC
>JAWWEN010000020.1:2903393-2926897 GCA_035582955.1 Sycophila texana
AAATATTGATATTTCCTTATTTGTACGTCAGATTTCTGCAATATTACTAAATCTGACGTACACGTAGCACCTGCCTAAAAAAAAACCTGCAACAATTCGACGATCCATTCAATTATCTCAATTATTTCGCGGACGATCGTTGCTAGAAAAAAATGCGATTAAAAAAATATATAATAATAATAATAATAATAATAATAATAATAATAATAATAATAATAATAAAAGATAAGCCCAATATCGCAGTATAAAAAGAATCGACGGTCACCTAAAAGCGATAATGCAACGATTGACGAGTGCATATTCGAGGTATTCAGATGATATGCCCCAGCGTACGTCGACACCGAGTGACACGTTTTAAGTAGGACTTGGTCAAATTTATTATCCGCGCGCGTAATTCAACCACCGGCGCGCACGAATTTTATTGAATGAAAGGAATTCGGCGCGAAAGCGTCACCCCCCCCCCCCCTTGTTCGTAAACAATAGCGTGCGCGCCAGCAAAAGGACACACGCATACTTATAACAATAAAAAAATATATACAAGATTTTATATAGTTAAATTAAACTTATTTTAGTTTAAGATTTTACCATATTTTAATTTTCTATTTTTGTAATTAAGGACTTTACAGTCCGTTGAATTTATTAAATAAATAAATAAATATATATACATATATATAAGTATAAGAAAAAGAAAAAAAAGAGTAAGGCGCGCGTATATCGCAATCGGCAACAAAAGCCGCGCCGTGCACCAGATAATGCAAATCGATAAAAGACAAGAAACTTATTATCAGCGACGACGCGACCTTGAGGTGAGAAATTAGCGCTAAAATCACGAATCATCGTCGACGTATCCCCGAAAGAATAAGAAACACAGTACAAGTATCTCTACTAGTATATATACTTGTATACACGTATATATACCTACAAGTAAATATCGCATCCGCGCGAGAGGAGCACCGACATGCGAACAGCTGATGCCAAAATCCCCAGGGGCCTACACAGTAATTCGGGCGCGCGGCGTGTGCACGTAACCAATCCGTTCTCCCTGCACAGGCGCACAAAGACGCTGCCCCCGTCGACTGTCCTCTTTCCCTCTTTTCTTTCTCTCGCCGCTCGCACTCTCCGTCATCACTCGCACTGCGATCGGCGCGAGTGCGGCACGCTATACACAACATACCCTCGGCGACGCGTTCGCCTACCCGCACTCACCACTATTTTGTTTACCAAAGTGTAATACTAGGACGGCCTGTGCTCCTCCTCCTGCGTCCGGGCTCCTGGCGGCCGCTCGTCGCTCGAGTCATCCGGTCGCGGTCGCGTGACACTCTATGCGCGGCGCGCACCACTTCCCGTTGCGTCAGTCCGCGCGCGAGCAACGACTCGCCCGGAACGACTGCGGCCGCGCGCGATCGCCGACGACGACTAACGCGGCCGCCGCGCACATGCCAGCACTTGCGCAAACAACGCACGCGACTCGCTCGCGCGATCGTCCCAGCCGACCCGGCGTCCCTCCGAGACGCTATACAAGATACAACAGTCACTACTGTGTCTTCTGTGCGCGCGGATATAGGTATTATCCCCCTTCCCCGCGGGGCTCGCTCGCACCTCTGAGACGCTGCTGTACCGACCGCGTCGGTTTTATATATATATATAATGTACACTGAAAAAAAATTTAGTAATTTTATAAGTAAATGTTTACTTCAATAGTGCTCGTTAAATATTTCTTTGAGTCAACTAAATATTTCTTTAAAAACTGAATGGATTTATTTGTTTTAAATAGATTTAGTAGTTTCAAAAAAGTAATTACTTGATTCAAAGAATTAATATTTATTTTAACTATATAGTACTATATTGAAGTAAATATTTATTTAAAATTACCAAATTTTTCTCTCAGTGTATTTATTATTATATTATACACGACAAAGTTCATTATTTTGTGCGGATATTGTTGTAAGCACTGTAATAGTATGTTTTTTTTTTTATTTTGATATGGTTTTAGTGTGATTATTTATTGAGAAAAAAAATTGAATTCTCAATTTTTAAATTGTTTAAACAATCAGAATGTTTATTGTTTGGCTCTATTTATTCCTACACATATTATTATTACACCTACAAGATTCCGCAATAAAACTGCTGTCTTTAGATATATTTTATTTAAATATATTTTTATAAATATATTGTTTATATTCTACTTGTAATATAAGTTTAAAAAACAGTGGAATAATCTTCCTTGAGTATTTCCAATATTATTGATATTAGTACTTTGAAGAGATTATTAGTTCATTTACCCTGGTAATAATAGTCGATTAAATCCGTTTTATTAATTGGAAATGATAATACAAATGAATATACATTAATCGAAATTATTAAGATTTCCAATTAATAAATCGCGGATTTAATTGACTATTTTTACCAGGGTTACTTGTGCTTATTAAAATTGTTTTTCCCATTTTATGTAAAAGGCTTTTTTATAGCCTGTTGAATTATTAAATAAATAAATAATAAATACTAAATAAATACTAAATACTAAATAAATACTAAATACTAAATAAATATTAAATTCTAAATTAATACTAAATACTAAATAAATATTAAATTCTAAATTAATACTAAATACTAAATAAATACTAAATACTAAATATTAAGTAAATACTAAATATTAAATAAATATTTAGTGTTTTTATTGCTAATTTCCCGGGACTAAATACCTATATATCTGCTGCAGCTGTGAGTAGTATATTAATGACGATGCGGTCGAGATTTGTGTACAGGAATACATACTACCTGCGCGAGTGTCAGTGGATTTGTTGCGCTTGGTGTAGGTGGCGGGGTTTTTCGTATGCAGCGCAGCTGCGGGAGCCTTTTTTGTTGCGCTCGCTCGCTCTCTGGGGGGTGCGTGAGGTGCACCGCGGTCTTTGTCGCGCGGACGAAAATGAAGGCTGACTGTCGTTGCTAAATTTAGGAGCGACGCTTGCCTCGGCTTGTGACTGCAATTTTTTTTTTTAAAGATATTTTGATTGTTGATTCGATAATGAAATTTTTACGGTAATATTTGGCGTGTGTACGAATTTTTTTTTTTTAACAATGTTCGTGAGAGATTATAAAAGTAACAGGTTGAAGTTTTGTTTGTATGGATACTGTTATAATTTCCACGAGTTTTACAAAAGATTCTTAATTACAAACTAATTTTATACGACGGTAGCCGAGATAAATACAAAACAGATTTTTAAATTAATCGATTGTTAATAAAAAAAAATATTTAATTTTTAAAAGTATTCTTTATAGTATATTAATAATTAATAATTCATAATACTACTTTTGATGTACTATTCTAGCATACTCTTTAGTACTTTCTCCCGATAGATTTAACAAAGGAAAATAAATTATTAAAAATATATTTTTATATAAATATACGCATATATTTATTCCTATAGGGAACATGTATAATAAATGCTTATAGTTAACCATAAATTATATTTGCACTGACATCGATAGGTGCATATAAGTCGCCAATTTTCTTTTTAGCTCAATTCTTCTAATATAGACAAGTTTTATACATAAATTGTTAAAGTTCGCGAGTAACCGCGTAATGGCCTTGGAAAGTAAATTGACGTTAATAAAATACAAAGCACGCAATTATGTAGGTTTCCTTTCAAAGCAGTATATATAGTGTCATTTTTCACTGCACAGAGGTTCGTTTGTAAGAATTAAAAAAATATAAATCATTTCCAGATTTTTTTCCTATTCATTCACACTTTGCACACTCCTCTTTTAATACGGTTTTAGTCACTAAAATAACGTTAGTAGACTTTACAAACAAAGAAAGTTTCAGTAAATTAAGCTACACGTTTTGAATAATGAATTTGGTCCCTAAAAATCACAGTCAATAAATGCAACAAACAACAGTCTGTGATTAAGGCCACTTGACTCAAGTAATAACAATAACATCACTGACACAATCATGATGAAAAAATATTATCGCACCATGACAGCTGCGTCTCTTCAGGAATTCTTTTAAAAATGTTCTTTCTTTTTTTTTATATATAGATCTGAATGTTCAACAACGTCCTTTTTATTTACACAAATATAACTGATCTTCTTTCCATCTTCTTGCTTTAAAATTATACTATTTTCTTTCGAGTAGGTAAACGTCAAGCAACAATGGTTGTTAAAACGTTAGTTTTCGGAATATAACTTCCTGTTCTGCAATAGAAATGAACGTTTACCTTTTCCTTCGCCGTAATTACATTCACAGAATAAAAAATAGCTAATGTGTTCTCTCAATCACTTTTGTTTAAACTACCTTATTGTTGCATGTTGTGAGGACCGAGACCAGCCGGCTACAAGTTCACTTTCTCTGTTTTCTCCTGATCTTTGATTTGACAATCTATCGTTCTTCTCTTGATAAGCTGTGCTCGCTCTCAGTATTATATCAGGAGATATAGTACTTTTTACCGTTTTATATATAACTCTACAAATGAAAATATTTGTGTAAGTAAAAAATACTCTTAATTTCATAACTTGAAAGCAAAAATATAATTGGTATACCTCGGTAAAATTGCCAGGACGGAAGCGAGAATCACAGTTAGCCAATAAACATGACGGCCAATAGCTTTTTGCATGACCCAGTATGAGCCAGGTAATCCCATGCAATTAACGCAAACTGCATTGTAAAATAAGCTGAAGCCAAAAAATGCACCTAAAGATGCTAAAATAGCTCCAACGTGAATTATCGTCTACAAAATAAAAAAATAAGTTTAATATTGAATTGTATTTCGTCAACTTATTATTAAAGTACAAAAACAAATTAACTAATTCGCTCTTACCCATGATTTTATTTCCACCCCAATGTGCATCAACATGACAATAATACAACAAGTTGTTATTGTTGAACCAAATTCCCAAATGTCCACATCAGAATCGTGGTAAGCCTAAAATTATAGAAATATATAAATAGAAATGTACAGAATGAGCTTGCATAATAATATTATAATTAGACAAATAATTTCACAAGCTTACAGCTTCAGTTACAAAGAAAATAATGATGCTTTGGTAGAGAGCGTCGGCCATGGTCACCCAAAAAGAGTGTGGTTGATAAACAGAAGCTAATCGACCTCTTTCATACAATCTGGGCGATTCATGGAGCAGATTGGCTGGAGCTACTTGATCGTAAATACCTAATATTAACGGAGGCAGTGACGTAAACAATAGATTGTATAACATCAAGTATATCTGATCAATCATTACAGCTCCAGAAAATCCGCAATAAAGCTGCAAAATACGAATAAATGAATATTCAAATGAATGGAGAATATACTCGAGCATTTCGCAAGGTATCAAATAAGATATGCTAACCTGATACCAAAAAATCAGGAACACAAACGTGGCATTTTTATAAAAGAAATACAAAATCATCCGGGACAATCTGTCGTAACACCAGTGGCCGTGCACGAACAAAAGTCTCGTCAGCATGGGAAATCTAGCGATCGCAAAATCAGACGCCATCACGGCTTGCGTTCCTTCTCTACCGGAGACTCCAATTCCAACGTCAGCCGTTTGTATCATACTGACGTCATTGGCTCCATCGCCGATAGCCAAGGTCCTCATTCGGAGTTGCTCTTTTACTACTTTGACAATATAAGCCTGCGGGAATAAAAAATAGTCATTTATTTTATGTCTAACAAATAGATATAATAAAATACTAAATATATAATAATAAAATGAAAAAAAAAAGTTTAATTAAAAGTTTAATTTGTCCCTTTGACTTTTTTTCATTTTATTTTTAATGCACTAATTCAATTTTAAGGATGTTTAGAGAATTTCCAATATTTCTTAGATATACAAGAATCGCACCTTTTGCAACGGAGTAGCGCGGCATGCTAAGACGCTAGCGCAGGCCCTAGTCAGTTCCAAAAAGGGCCCGGTCAGTCCCGACCTCGGATCAAGTATAAAAGTAAGCGTTTTTCCATCGACAACGAGGGCGCGCTTTCGCTGCCAGGGGCTGCCAATCCGATAGGCGATTCTTTCACTCGCATCGAGCTCGACCCCCTGCATCTGCACGCCATCGGCAGCGGCAACACTCGCCGAGTTCTCGCGATGAATGGTCTCGAGGTAAGCGTGAATGAGACTCTCGGCGGCCGACTTGGATCTGGCTTGAAGCCGCAGCAACTGCATGGCCGGTGTGAAGAGGCACGCAGAGTAAGCGATGTTCACGGCCGTCTCGGGCTTGTCGCCTGTCAGCACCCAGACGACGATGCCGGCCGACACGAGACTCGTCATCGTCTCCGGCACGCCAGCCTGCAGTCGATCCTCGATCCCCGTGGCGCCAAGCAAACTCATCTGATTCTCCAGGCTCGCGTAGGACTCGCGTATCCTGCGCTCTCTGTTGTCGCTGCTCAACTCGATCTCGGCGTGCTTCTGCCGCCAGTACTCGTATTCTTGTACAGTCAGCGATCTCCTCGCCATTACCAGTGTACGCAGTCCTTGGCGGGCGTATGAGTGCAATTGCTGTCGAGTCTTCGCCGTTATTATGGATTCCTCCTCGCTCGGATTCAAGGCCGACATTAAAGTTGAATCCGCGCCTTTGCTATACACGACGATCTCGCCGGTGTGGGGATGCTTTACTACCACCGACATGCACTTCCGATTAGAATCAAACGGCAAGGTCTGAAATGGTTTTGATTTTTATTACATACAACGTAATTGGATTGTTATCTTTACATTGCATCGCTAAAGTAGATTAATTATAAATAATAAAAAATTGAAATACTATCTAATGATATGTATCTTTACTGTTTTTGTAATTAATAGGACTTACTAGTCAATTAAAGAAATAAAACCCTTGTTCAAAAGTACTTTGAAAGTTATTTTCTAAGATAAATCTTTTTTAACTTATATCTTTTAATACAATTTTTCTTAACTTCATTACCTTAAGAATTTCAAACGCGAGACTCGATTTATCAGGCAGTGAAACAATGGCACTTTGAGCAGTTCTTCGAACAAGTCGAACGTCGTAAGTTTTAGCAGCATATACCAGAGCCAGTTCGTCTGGACTTTCAGCCTCATATATAGCGGGTATATTAGGAGTTTCTACAGTTGTTTTCCCGTTTCTCTCAGTCAATATATTCGCCAAATTCCTTGGACCCAATGGAGAAAGTCTTTTGGTTAACATGCTCAAGCTTGTCATCGTCGGTAAATTCAGCAATTTAGGTCTAAAAATGAAAATTTGAAGTAAATAACAAATTTTTGAAATTATATCAAATCTAAGGTTCATTTTTAAATGTAAAATAAAATACCTTGAAATTTTATTACGCAGATCGTTTGATTTCTCAGATTCCGTCATCTCCATAGTAGCCATCGGAGGAAGAGCATCTTCAACGTTTGATGGTGATTCGTCAGCAGGAAAAGTTATGCTCGACGGCTCAGTCTCGTGAGAAACTGGTGTCTCCGCTCTTGACTCGGACAGCCTCATATACCTACGTTAATTTTATTTTCATTATTAGTTTTTATTCGAAAATTTCTCGAATAAGTATTACAAAAATAAAAAAAAATAATAAATACAAACGTACTTGTTAAAAAAATATCTAGTGGGGTCAGCACCGTTATTTTGCGGTTCTTCGATGACACCATTAGAGTTCATATTATCATGATGTGGATGAGTATTGACTACAACGGTGTTGCAAATCGCAAGTAGAATAAGAAATTCCTGAAGCCTATGTCTGCAAGTACCTATTAATAAATCTTCCTTCAATCTCTTACAAGCAACTAGATTTTCCCCCTCCCCCGTGTGAGCGTAATCCTGTCCGCCCACGGCACATCTTCTAAATATCATCTGATTTTCGGTCAAGGTGCCAGTTTTATCGGAGAATACATACTGCACCTACAACAAAGAAATCGTTTTACTTAATTTACTTATCTATTGACAATGAAATTTCTTAACTACGTTAACGATAATGATTTTAATATCAACAATAATAATTTTAACATTAACGATATTTTTTTATATTAACATTTATTGTAAAGACTTTATTACTTCGTCAATTAAAAAATAAATAAACATTGTGATTGTTTCAGAGAACACTTACTTGGCCAAGCTCCTCAGTAATATTCAACGCACGGCATTCGGCAGTGCGATCGGTTTCTGGATCGTAAAGTTCCCGGTCACACATAATGTGATAGACCTGACCTAGTTTTGCCATTTCAATAGTCACGTAAAGACTCAATGGAATCATGACCTGCAAGATTATGACGAAAGTCCAAAACGTAAGCATGCCCTCGTAGGAAGGATCCTGCATAACAGGTAGGAAAGGCACGGGACCTGCCGACGTGTAAGCCGATAGCCAAAATCTGCAACCAGCCGCGCCGACGATACACAGTACGACCAAAATAACGACGCACCACACAACGTCCAGATTCATTTGTTGTTCCAATCGCGATCGCTAGTAACGTCATAATTGCATCATAAGTATTCTATTACAGTACAAAAGAATTTTTGTTTTTTTTTTTCAATTAATTAGCGTACTCTACCTTATATCTGGGTCCGCCATTGTTTAGCATCGCTTTCGTTTCGTGACCGACATACACAACTATGCCTTCGATGAAGTCAGTGTTCTTCAATAGACACTCCCTCAATAAAAGATTTTCTGTTGAGATAGGCACTCTAGCTCCATTGGGATGGACTACCGCGCCTTGAAACCTGTTTATACGATTTAAATAATAAAGCTTTAATAAAAATATTTTGTTTATTAATTTGTCGATTAACTATAGAGAAAATTAGAATTATATTAAACCTGTAAATCTTAGTGCTAGGTTTGTCGACTTCTATTATAGAACGAAATCGAGAAGGTTGAAAAGAGTCCTGCAGGTCGAGAAAGCCTCTAACCACCTGACGCTGCTTCAAATTAGTTTCACCATCTAAGTTGCACGTATCAAGGTAAGCAAACCCTTGCGGATCGCTACTGCGTAGCAACAACACGTCGGCTGGAACCAGTTCATTATTCGACAAGTGAACGAAATCGCCTACCTTGACGTCCTTCCAGGGTATTTTCATGTATCTGTCACCCTCTCTGAAAAAAAAATAATTAAATGTTTTAAATAAAAATATCTTCCATTTGCTTAAAAATACTTAATTGTCTTACTGTCTTAAAAACATTTTCCATTGAACGTTATATTTATAGAATACGAAATTGTTTCGAACAAACAAAGAATTGATTAATTATAAGTAAAACGCAGTTATCAATATACAAATAACAAATAATGAGTCATCATCGCAATGATAAAGAAGCGCAATAATTGATAAAGGACAAAAATACGGGAAATTGCTTAAAAGAAACAACTGGAACGTGATTTTTTAAATTCATGAGAATATCGATCAAATCTGATATTAAATTCAATTAAACACCGCGTCATACATTGCGATAGACATACGTTGATCCGGAAGCTAATTGAACTTCTTCCGGTTTACTATATTCACATTAGATGTACGGAAAATTCACAATCAAATAAAAAAAAACACGATTAAATTACTTAAAAATTGTAAAAAATTAAATAAGGTCCTCGTAAACGATATTCTTTCATACTATAAAAAAGTAAGTACAGTCAACTTATGAGATTAACTATTTCTATAAAACAAATCGAATAGTTTATTGATTATTAAACATTCTGTTGAAACTCACCTCACATAAACACGACAAGTAAAATTATTAACTCGATTATCACTTGCAAGTCTCCTCCTATCCTCAAAAAAGTCTTTTAATGCAGTTACACCAAGAACAAAAATAACTGGAATCATTGCTACTTCTTTTCCAAATGCATTAATTGCCGGTACCCAATTCAACAAAACTATAAAAATAAAGTAGAGGTTGGCCACGCGATGAAACTGCTCTAACAAGTTACGCGGTAGAAAACTCAGCGTCGTATATTTCGTTGTGCGAACCCTTAAACAAAATTTTTTCCATAAATTATTTTAATTAAATAAAATTCTTTACAATTAATCTTTTAGTAATAGAATGAACTGACCTGTTATCAACGTTACCATTAGGATGTTGGGTTGTTTTTGAAGAAAATAAATGATTTGGTACAATAGTTCTAAGGGGAGGCTCTTCTGGTGCAGATCCAAAACAACGAGCCCAGAGTCGTCTCCACCAGGGAGGCGCTGCGCTACGTCGTATTGTATAAATTGACTCTGACCTAATTATAAAAAACAATAACAGTAAATACATCGATAAAAGTTAAAAAAATATATATAAAAATCGTAAAACTTATTTTACCTGGAGGCTTGTCTGGAATGACCTCGAAAAGAGGGAACTTTTCCAGCTAGTGGAGGTCGAGTTGCTTCTTCTCGATGCCCTGGAGGTAATATGAAATCTGTTTTGGAGCCAACTCTGCTGTGTCCGCTTACTGGCTGACCTGAACCCTGCACTTCGACGACTTGACCCTGACTGAAGGCTCGTTGATGACCAGGCTTTTTCAAAGCAGAAGGACGATTTAGTATTCCACTGCCCGATGAGCCGTCTATCCAATTGGTATTGCCTAATCTTGGTGCCCCTGATGTTAAAGAGCTGCTTGCACTGGCAAGAACTCCTCCATGACTGGCAGAACGTGCATGAGTTCTGTTGGCCATAATTCTTGCAATTGGAGTCTCCACTAAATTCCTCTGAATAGGGTTTTGTACTACTAAAATCAAAGACAATAAGGTCAATATTGCAATTTAATTTCTTTTAGATTCTACTACTATAGTAAAATTTGTAAAAATTCTACAGTAGAAGGAACATAATAATATTGTATACCAATTACCTTGATTCACCTGAGAATCGCTTGCTTGTTGAATCTCCATTGTCTGTTGCTGAAGCGGCTGTTCCGATTGGCCCTGTTTCATTAAAGTCTTGCTGTCCAAAGCAGACATTGGAAACACATACAGGGAAGAGCGCTTTTCGTTCTCCGCCTCCTCGACCGCTTCTTCTTGAACACTTTCGGACATAATGGCACATCTGCAAAATTATATTAGTTATTTAACAATACCTTTTATAAAACAATTCTATACAGAAACTAATATATAACCAAGCAACTAAGTAAGTAAATTAATAAACAGTATTTAAGCCTACAAAATTCAATTTTATAACTTTCATTGGGACTACTAAAACGTTTGCATGTACAAGCGTTTATTTTAAAAAGAACTTTGATACTTATTTGCAATATCACTCTGGTTTATTTACCAAGAAAATAAATAAATAAAAATGAAGAGCACTCACATTTTTCCAGCCTTTCAAATAGTTATATTGTAATAAAGTTGAAATTCAGCAGGTGCAGCGCTCCGCTATACTCCCAAATAAATGTACAGCAAAAAAAACCTGCGACTGGCATTATTCTGCTCCAATTCTAATCTTCACATCTTGCCTTCTAAATGCACCATCGTCCACAGCCTTTAAAAACCGTTCTTCAAACGGCAATGGGAATAAAAACTCCTTCCCTATACAAATTACTGCTCCACCACAGAAAGTCGAGCTCGCAAGCTCAACAGGTTATGTTCCTCCTCGTACATATTTACACTCGAATCTCGGCGAATTCACCTCACAATCCAATTTTTTCACGAAGGCCCCGCACTTCGATCGAGCAATCCTCGAAAAAAAAAAAAAAAACAGCAGGAGACCGACGGAACGAGCGACTCGACGAGGCAGACGCGGACACTCGGTTCGCGCGATCGAAAGTCAAAGGAAGAGGGAGAAACGAAAAAAAAAATAGAACTGTTGTTTCCGATCAAGTGCGCGCACTGAAGGCGAACGGGAACATTCCTTTTTAGATTAGCACGAATCCATAACTATCCGCGGCGGCGTCACCGTTATGCTCTCCTCAGCCCTCTGCGTGTGCACTCCTTCGGTGCTTCGATCCTTTCCCCGCTTATTGTACGTCAGCTCCGTGGGCTCGGCTACTCGGCCGCGGGCACTACTCAGCTGCGAAGTGGCGACCCGCTACTGACTCGAGTTCGAAGAAATTGACGGAGGACTGACGTTCAGAGCGCGCTTCAACGCGATAACAATTATTCGTCATCTCGCTCGATTGAATGCTTCGCCTCGCTGGGTATTGCCCCAACAGCTGTGGAGATAAAGGGAACTTGCGATTTTTTTTTTTTTTTTTTTTTGTTTAAAAGAAAAAAAATCTTTATATACATAAAAGTGTGTACGTAATTGTATCTTAAAACGCTGCCAGGTCGTTGCGAGCTTTTTAATGTATATATAATGTCTCTCAGATTTCGTTTTAACAGCTGATCTGATCTGACTCCTAAATCGATCTAACGAAACTGAAATGAAAATATATTGTTTGGACTTCTGGCTGAGCTATTCATGATAATAGCGCAGGCGCGCGCGTGGAGCATTAAACCTAAAGAGCTAATAAAGGCTAGGTACAAGGTTAGTTCAGATCGAAGATAATTTTTTTCTTTTATTTTCACCTTCGCGCGAGGCATAAGTGCTCGGAAAAAAATGTCACCTTCAATCTCGGAATAGTAACCTTAATTTGCTGTTCGCACTTTTACTAATGGTTCGAACGATTTTAGTTATTTTTTGCTTCTGCGGCTCGGATGCTCGATATCGTCGTCGCGTTTTCGTTATAATTTTCTTTTCCGTAAACCGACGTTGACGAGGCGATCGCGTAAATAAATTAAAACTAGAAATTGTGTGTGCTACTGGCAAACAATAATTATTTTAATTTTACGTTTGATGATTGTCGAGCTATTACTTGCATGCAATTACGATGGTATTTCCGATTCCAATTTCGGTAGATCATATACATACATGCGAAAAAATTAAAATCTTCTACTTTCTATCTTGTTTGTTCGAGTAGTTTTACTTATCTGAAAGTAAATTTAGTAACATATGTCATGCACACTTTAACTATATATTTTATTGGATTATACATATATCTATTAATTCGTTAATTTATTTCTGAAATTATGATAATATAAATTTATATCTATAAATTATTTAAATTGTGTAGATT
The DNA here is from genome assembly GCA_035582955.1 of Sycophila texana. Taxonomy (NCBI): domain Eukaryota; kingdom Metazoa; phylum Arthropoda; class Insecta; order Hymenoptera; family Eurytomidae; genus Sycophila; species Sycophila texana. The sequence goes on from JAWWEN010000020.1 coordinate 2,916,381, forward strand.
ATAAAGGATATGATAGTATAAAATTTAATTAAGTAATTTTAATAATTAACATTTAACTTATGTGTGAACATACTTTTACATTCTTATTTTGTTCTTACTTAGACGTAAACGTATATCGGCGTCAGGGTCATGTCCTCAATTTTTACTGTGTTTAAATGCTTCAACTTCATATATAAAACATTGGAAGGTTTAAATGTGTCGATTGTCGGCCAAAATTTTCGATTGCGAAAAGACAATTTGTAGATAATGCATAAGGTAATAGATAACGCTGAGTGGCACTATAGATTAGAAGACAAAATCAACACATGATATCGATAATGTATGATGCGCAAAAATTCGAAATATAAAAAAAAATCAATTAATAAATAAACGCAAAAAAAAAGATCATACAAATTAAGTATATAAATAAGCTTAAAGAGTCTGCTTAACTAAGTCTAGATAATTGAAAGTTTTTAAATTAGTTTTATGTGCATATGTTACATTAAATCAAGAAATAAAATAACATTTATATTTTTGGAGCATTTAATACAGTTCATTTTTTCTTCAACACTTTTTGTTTAATAAATTTTTTAATACTATTTTATTTATTCTAATTATTAAGATAGTAATATCTTACTTACTGTTTACTGTCGTTTCTCAAAATTTAGAATTCTAAAATAATTTTGAACATTTCGGAGCAGAATTCATTATTACTTTTTCTTCTGCTTTATTGGCCGTGGGTCACATGGTCCGTGACTCCGATATGCCACCACGCAAAATTCATTGATACGTCGTCCACGCGACACACCCTCGCGTGTTATTGCACAAACACATACGCGCATCGGCGCATGCTCGAAAACAGCGCCAACTGCAGCATCGTTTTTTTATCTTGTGTTCGCTGCCGGCGAAGTGGCACATCGCTATTGGCTGTCTTTTCGTGATTGCCTGCTTATTCTTCGAATGTTTTGTATAAAACGTAACAAACTGCTCGATTCATCCCCTTTTTTCTCAAAGATTATTAACTCCGGTTTTTCTTAAACAATTGTTTAACAATATCAATTTTATTCGACCTAACCAACGAGTGCAAATTGTTACGTTCTGGAATTCAAACGACAGGCTTTTATTTTGCATCTGAAAGCAGAAGAGAATTTTTTAACAATCAAACGTCAAGTAGATATCCGTCGTTAAAGTATTAATTTGCATCTTCTGTAATGTGTATTTTACACACGTTGAAGATGCAACAACAGTGAAACACATGATAGTAGTGTCTGCATCGAGTAGTGACTTTAAAGAAAAACAGTTTTTTACTGTTCGGGAAAGCCACTGCAACATTGAGAAATTATGACAATTATTCATGTAGTTTTTCACACTTCGCTTCTCCTGCTGCTTTGCTCAATTGTCAGTACCGGCAGTGGAACAAGTAAAAATACAAAAAAGAAGAATAATGAAGAAGCGAAAAATATGGTGTTGCCACCCTGTGCGTCTTGTAAACTTTTAGCTGAGAGTTTTAAAAAGGTTTATATACATTTTAGACAATTTAAAATACTTTCTTTACATTAAATATTGTAATAAGAAACTTGATCTTTTCAGGGAATTGAAAGAACCAGTCGTGGAAAATTTGAAGGAGGCGATAGCGCATGGGAGGAAGACAAGCTTGGTTCTTATAAGACTAGCGAAGTCAGATTGATAGAGATTCAAGAAAGCTTGTGCAAAGACTTAGATCATGGCCAGACTCAGTGCCACTCTCTAGCAGAGGAGCTGGAAAACTTTATAGAAGAGTGGTGGTTTAAAAAACAGGATAGTGATCCAGACTTTTTTAATTATATCTGTATAGAAAGTACTAAAAGGTGTTGTCCAAAGGACCATTATGGACCAAACTGTGATCCATGTCCAGGGTATCCAAACAATGTTTGTAATAGCAATGGAAAATGTAAAGGTGCTGGCACAAGAAAAGGAAATGGCAAATGTACATGCGATCGAGGGTACATTGGTGAATATTGTTTTGAATGCTCTAAGGGATTTTATGAATCATTTAAGGATGAGAAGAAATTATTGTGCTCTCCTTGTCATCGAGCATGCAAAGGTGCTTGTACAGGGGGAGGTCCTAAAGATTGCAGTGAATGCAATTCAGGCTGGAGACTGATTGAGGAGAAAGGCTGTTTTGATATAGATGAATGTCTTGAGAATGATGATGTTTGTCCCGGAAATCATTTTTGTATTAACAATGAAGGCAACTTTTCTTGCATAGGTATGAAAAGAATTATTTAAATTTAAAAAATTCTTTTCATTCAATAAACATACTAACATTTCCAATTTTACACAGAGTGTGACAAAGCTTGCGACGGTTGCACAGGAGATGGACCAGACATGTGTATTAAATGTACTGACGGATATCAAAAGAAAGGCAATATATGTGTCAGTGAGTATTAAAAAGAAAAAGAAAAATCTTTGTATAATTTACAAAAAATTTATTTTATTTTAAAAATGTATTAAAAACTTTTTCAGATTCTGATATCCTTGGGCGTAAAAGTCAAGAGAATTGGGCTAGATATGTAACATACTTGGGACTTGCAGTTGCCACTGGTATAATTTTGCAACGTAATATATATGCTGCTAGTATAATTGGTCTTTTTGTGGCTATTTACATATCGATTTCTGAATACATGATTGCTCATAGCGGTATACAGGATACAATGCCAAATTTAGATATAATGGATAAACTTTCATAATAAATTTACAATAAATAGAATAATAATTTATAAACGTATGAATGAGGCTGAAGAAAATTTTAATGTGAATGTCCATTTTTAAGTATTTCTAGTCTATACGTTGTGTACATTTTCAATTGAAATGTGAAGATATTTTAAATCTGAATCATTGCATTTTGTAAATTTAGTAAGATATACAATAACGTTTGATATGGATATATCAATATTAATTTTTAAAAAAGTACAGTAGCAGTTAAATAAAACAACTAAAACAGTTTCTTTTATGTTTTTTATTTCCACGTCGTACATGATCGACGTTATATTTGCAATGTAATTTTCTTAATGTTTTTAATATTAAATCTACATATAAAATCATTTACAAAAGGGCATTTTTTATAAGATGACAGTACCATTACTTTCAATTGTGATGCGTCTATCTAACTATTAAAATAAATGAATGAATATAAACTTTTCCCAACTAATTAAAATAATATATTTATTGGTATATACATTAAGTGAGTCCAGAAATCCGTTATTTGTTATAAATGTATATTAGTATACAAATTCTAATAAAATGACACATTTTTTACGTGCGTCGTTTTAATTGTATAATAATTTTAATAAAACGGATAAAAAATGCATTTTTTCTATCTCTTGAAAAACCTTTAAAATGCTTTACAACTATTAGAAAATCCATCTAAAAAATATTTTATATCAAAGGTATTAGAACCAACGAAGGATCTTAATAGGTTTTTAAGAACAATATTTCTGAAATTCGTTGTTATATTCTAAAAATAGTCATGAAAATGTTTCATCATGACTTATATTATTACTTGCACACTAAATATAGAGTACTTATGCGTTGCAAAAAAAAAATTGTCTGATAGAGCCACATTAAAAAATAAAATCGAAAAATGCCTTTAAAGAAAAGTATAATCAGTACAAAAATTTTGTATTTTTCAAAAAGTGCACATCCATTATTATGGCAATATGAATCTCAGTATGCATTAAATATTATTTATTACATATATTAATAGATTTCAATGTTTATTGGTATTAGCTCCAATGTGGAGCATAAATACTAATTATGATTTATTCAAATAATTATGTCTAATTTTTTATACGAGAATTATGCTTTAATTCTATGCAAAAATTCGTACAATCATACATGTGTATACATAAATGCATAGTCGATTTAATCGCATTATTTATACTTATACACTAATCACATGAACGCAATGCAAAAAAAAATTTGAAAGCATCATGTTATTTTTCGATAATTTCCTGTATTGCACATGGTATGCTGCGTTGCAACGCAAATAAACTACAATTTCATTAATATTTATATTAACTCCATCAAATTTGTAAACTGTTTACAAAGTAATAAACACCTTCAAAAAAAATCATTGTATACTATTTGCATTTTTAATGGCTATAATAACTTTTTCAATTGCAAAACGAAATTTTTTTCGCAAATCACAGAAAGAAGTATATAAATTTCTTCAACGGAATCAGAAGAATGAAACGAAGACTTCAATTAATTTTTTAGTAGCAAATGTTCAAATTACTATTATTTTCAGTCATTTTAGACTGCAAAGCGAAATATTGAATATCTCGTCTAAAAAAATTTAGGAATGGTATTGATAGAAATGCTGATTCTAATATGTTAGAACAATTTTTTCTGTTACCCGCCTATCAGCAACAAAACTACAGTATTAAAATACATACATGCTTTATTACAACATTATTCCCTTGTTAGAAACTCGTTTATCTTGGAAAAGGCGTGTAAAATTTCTCACAATCCCTAAAGTGATACATTAGTTTCAATTTTTTAATCTATCCATTATTTTTTATGCACAATTAAATAGATTTACTTCTTAAATTGTAGATTTCGAGATATTTTACTGGATTGCACGATAGTGATATATGCTATATATTTACACACCCTTGCAAGACAAAAAACAGCGCCTAATACATCTTAAGACGTATAAAAATTATTTTTATCTTGAGTTTATGTAGCAAAATGCGTGCGCGACATTTTCGAAGTGATCTGAGCACAAAATTAAGTAGAATTTTTTTTATCTTTCCCTACTCGTTTAAAACCAGAGGTGCAACCTGCGTTGCAGATCAAAATACTGAAATTAATGGCACCAAAAGTTTAATCACAATAAATATATGTATGTATATATATTTGTGATAAAATAGTTAGCACATGCATACTGTCAAGTTTACATTTTGTGATCAAAGCTGCTTCAAAAAATGTCTCGTATATTTCGTTTTCACATGATTTTTCGAATTTGATCGTAACTCACGACACAAAAACTTGTACTACTTTTACAAAAATTAGGCCTACACCCTAGGATTAGGCTCGCGAGAAAAAAGGAAGCTACAATATGTAACTGTAAAAATATCTTGCTTATCCGCTTGGATAAAAGACAACATAATTTAACAGAGCACTTTTTTTTTAGTCCGTTCGTTACTCTTACTGAAACTGCATTCGATAGGCATGACAACCCGTCGAAGGAAGTTGCATATATTATATATAATATATATATATTCATACATATGTACATAAGAAAGAACTGAAGATTAGACGGAAAATTAAAAGCGCTGACATTTTTTTGTTGATTATTATTGGCCGTTACTTTCGTTAACGTTAAGCTCACTATTTTGATTGTTCGCGTCTCTACTAGGTACGTAATCCGTCGCCATAAGGCAAGCGAACACTGTCATAACCATTTTCTGCTTTACTTCGGTGATGTCCTCGGGCAGCGCGTAAACGCGCGCGCCGCATTTTCTGGCCAAGGAAAGCGCGTACTTTGCATTGTCCAAGTTGTCCTGAAACATACAAATGAGAACGTGTAATTAACATGAGCTCTGCAGTCATCGCAAACGAATACAAATCAATGTATTTCTAATTAATTTGTACACTGTCTCAATGAAAAAAATAATCTTTCTGTTTTATTTAAAATTTAAAATTATAAAGTTACATATTCATTATAATAAAATCAATTTAGATAATAATTTTTCTTCGATAATTAAATGTTTTAATTAAATAATCTTTACGTCGAATTATTGAGCTACTTAGTGAAGTGAGAATCAGAACTCTGGATCTCGAATTTTGTTGAAGCTGTAGACATTTTCTTAAATAATAACAACAAAACTAGCCAAAGTTTTACCAGCCAAACTTTTTGGTTCAATAGTGTTTGTGCAGAAGTTATAATAGTGTTAGTGTTAATTTAACTGATTTACAAAGTTGTAGTTGGCAAGTAAAATTATAATTCAAGCCTTCTTTATACAAGAAAATATCAATTTCTTTTAATGTTATCAATAACCAAACTAAAGAGATTGAGGATGCATTACATTTGAAATTTGGTTCACCAGTTTAAATGCATTATTGATCTGTATCTTCCATTATTAATAATTTTGGAATGAAGTAACAATTTTTAGCGTGAGGGAACTTAAATTATAGATTTTTTTTTTAACTTGTCATCCAATTTAGCAGAATTACGTAAAATAGCAAGTACAATAGGGAGATTTAAAACAATGTTCTTTTTTTATTCTCGAACGAAAATAACGTCGTTTTACGCTTATAAGTTCAAAAACTATTGGGCTACACAATCTAAATATTTTGGCTTCTTTAGTTATTTAAAAAAATCGTGATCCGGAGTTCTGATACTTTTATTCAAGAAGTAAATAGTCTTGCCAGCTATAACAAAAAAATACATTCTCTTATTCTTCTTAAAATTCAACTCACTTCTGCTAAAAAAAAATAAAAAAGAAACCTTCGATCAACTAGAATAACATAAGAGAAGGCCCTCACCTGCTCATTGCCTCCCTCCTTAACAAGATCGTAGTTCACGGAACCAGGCTTGATAGAGTCAATAAGGTCGAGAATGACTTTGCCGTCGGCGATGGCATAGTCCTGGAAGCTCTTGATAGACGAAGTCTTGCCCGCGCCTTTCAGCTTGGTATTCACCCACTGCACTATCTCCTTCTCCACGACAGCGGTCCCCGGCCGTCCGGTGAGCGAGCTGAGAATCGACAAGGTGTAAGACCTCATCAGCTGCCAGATAAGCGCCAGCGTGAGCGTGACCGTGCCGTCGTTGATGTCCTGGCCAGCGATCCCCACCAGCGAGAAGTTCATCTGCCGTCCGAGCTCCACCACGTAGTTGCAGTTCTCCAGCTTCTCCATGAACTTGCGCAGCTTAGAAAACTTCTTGTGCACCTTGTTCCAGTTGACGGTGCCGGGCTTGATGATGTCGTACAGCTGGAAGAATATCAGGCCGTCGGCGAGGTCGGAGTACAGCCAATTGACGTAAGGCGACACGCCCATAGAATTCATCCAGTTGCGGTAAGTTTTCTCCTCCCGGCTCTCCTCGATCGTCTCCAGGCCCTCGATGCTGTCGTCCTCGAGCTTGTCCAGCCCCGGGTACTTGTTGAACATGTTGGCGACGAACGCCAGGTTCAGCTTGTGTATTCCGTTGACGACGTCGCTGGGCGTGACGAAGCTGCGACAGTCGATTTTGCCCGCCTGCTGCAGCATGATCTCCGCGCGGCTCACGTGGTTCGACTCCATGAGCGCCTCCAGGGTGACGCCGGCCTCCTTCGGGGCGATCTGGTGGATGAGATGCGAGTAGATCTCCGAGTCGGTGATGTCCGAGTAGAAGTTGTTGCAGCGCCGGCCGATGCCCGCGTTCTCGAGGTGATGGTTCACCCACCGGAGCAGGATCTCCTCCGGGGAGAGGCGCAGCAGGTCCTCGATGCGCTCGCCGTCCTGCAGGAGGCGCGCCAGGCCCGGGCACTGGTCCAGGTTGATTTGGTTGAAGAGACCGATGCGGATGATCTGCCAAAGGAGGCCGAGGACGAGGTGAGGCGAGCCCTTGCTCAGGTCGTGGGCGTCGATGTTGATGATGTTGCAGCCGATCGACTGGGCCGAGGCCAGGGCCAGGGTCAGATTCTCGTGCATTCTGTAGAGCGTCAGGTTCTTCTTGTTGATCGTACGCTCGTCGATTGTGTCCGGGCACGAGTGATTGATGATTTTGCTGGAATCACGTTGATTTGCGGTTAGTAAATATTCTTGAGGATTTACAAACGAAAATGAGTGCAGTATTAAGTGCAATCGATTGTACATCGCAGGAAATAACGAATAAATATTATTATTTTACGTTTGCAAGTGTGACGAAGTCAAAAAAAAAAAAGAAAAGAAAAAAAAATTCTTTTTTTGAAATTTTGGAATGTAAGTATTTGTGGCGCAGCCGTAATTAGAGATTTTCTCCGTAGATTTTTATTTATTGAATGTGTTTTATTCATTAAATGAAAAAATCCAATAAATTTATTATTCTTAGTAGGCTATTTTAGTCGAAGAGAGATTCTTTATTTTTAATGAATATCTCAATCGCAGAATCAGATGTATTCATTTAACGAACAGCCGTCACGGTCGCACGACTCTGTGACATCACGTGAATTTTAAGCCTCCATAGCTACGTTCATTCATGCCATTTAATAAGAGAATAAGTTGACCCAATTCCACAGCGTAAAAAGTCAAGGTCAATTTTTCTTATAAAATTTTTATAGCTAATGAATTTTCAATAACAGCTGTTCCTATATGCAGTTAAACATTTTATAGCAAGTGTTTCTTGTAAATTTATATTTTCTTTTGTTTTACATTAAACCAAGTAGTAACAATAGTTCAAATAGTAAACATATTATTAAAACAAAAGTAATAATTCAGTTTCAATTTTGTCATTAATATCTTTTCTGTATTATTTTATATAACAGAAACAGGCGTCTCTTATTAGCAGTTTTAAATTGGAACATTGGCGAATATCACCTAACTCGATCTTTAATCGTCGATAATCTTCGAGTTGAATCAGACTTTTTTTAAAGCCGCAACAAGGCGCAAATTGAAACCTACTCTCGTCAAGAACAATTTTCTCACAATAGCCGCCTATACAGATCGAAAACAGTTTTCCTACCAACTTCAAAACAAACGTAAGGAAATACAATTCGTACAACATTAGTTACATAATAGTCATTCATTTAGACACTGTCTCTCTAAGTGTGAATTATGCTTTAAAAATTAGTAGTATTGTCACTAATAACTAATTAGTGTGACCAATTAATATGATTCACTTATTTAGTTTAAGAATAATAAATGAAAGTGAGTAAAGTGAGTAAATTACTTAGACATTAGTTCAGAAATTTTGAGTATTGAAACATCTAAATGTTCTGTCGTAAACACAATCAAATTAAGTTACGCCGTTCTTATTTATTTTTAATAGTTTCTAGGAACTAATATAAACGATTTTAAAAGTGACAGCTTTACAGATAATATGCTTATTAAGATATAAATGCTTTGTTTTAAAAGATTATTGTGTTACAACCTAAATAATTTAGTTATTTATCAATATGAATTTTTTATTGAGAAGTATTTAGTAATAAACTTGTTTCAGCACAGAAAAAATAATAAATTTAACAAAATAGATTCTTTAATGATGATTTTCTAAGTAAATTGTATCTTTAAATATACTAAATATATCTTTGAAACTAAATTTATTCTACAATTTTAAATAAATATTAACTTGCTGAACCTTTAAGGAAATATTTTCTGAAAATTATACATTTTTTTCAGTACATTAAGTATAGATTTTGAAAATCACTAATACTCATTAAAAAGCCTTCATTTATCTTCAAACACTCGTTTTGATGCACTTATGCAAACTTGTCTAATGATAAAAAATCGATTAATTCATTCATTAATTTAGTCCTGGTAAAGCTTATTAAAATCTCAGTAGATTTAAATTCATGGTCCTGGTAAACCTTATTAAAATCTCAATTCATTTAAATTCACGGTCCTGGTAAAAATAATATTCTACGTTCTATTCCGCTGCTCACTGGCCAAGAAGATTCTTAACATTAACATAATTCTACAGTAGGCACCTATAAAAATTAAAAAAAAAAAATATACAATACACTGCGTCCACTCAAAATGAGATTAAAAAATACACTAAAAATAAAACAACACGAAAATAAACAATAAAATCTTAAAATTCCAATATATTAAAATAAAACAAAACAACATTTGTAGTATACCAGAGCAGTATGCCATCCTTGACTTTGTCATAAAGCGTCTTGCCCTCGGCGTCGATGGGCAGCAGGTGCTTGAGGTCCTTGTCGAAGGCGAGGTTGGTGTTGATCCAGTCGCTGAAGGCGAGCTGCTCCTCGAGGCGCACCGAGTGGGTGGTGCCGACGCTGGAGGCCGCCGAGATGCCGCCCAGGGTCTCGAGGTTCTCCTTCTTCGACACCACCTGCTTGAAGCTGGAGCTCGGGTCGCTGGCGCGCAGCTCCTGGCAGAGCTTCTCGAACTCGTCGAAGCTGAGCCTGCCGCGCTCCTGCGGTCGCCGCTTGTCGTCGTACTCCTCGATCATCCGGCGCACCTTGTAGCCGGGCATCTTGAAGCCGCACTGGTCCAGGGCGTTGCGCAGCTCCGCCAGGTCGATGAAGCCGTCGCCATTCTCGTCAATCTGCGGAGATATCGTTAGTTTAGAGTCGATTTGTTTATTGCGAAAAATTAAATTTATATAATTAGTTATTTTAGATACTGCAGTGCGTTATAAGGGATTTCTAGATTCGTGTATGTTTAAAGCTTCGCGGAGAAAAATATTCTATTAAAAATTACTATAGTTTTACCTAAAGTGAGGATAAACTGGAACTATCAAAAAAAATTGCGATAATGAATAGCAAATTTTACTGTACACGGAGAGAAATTTATATCAAAAATTACCGTTGTTTTGACGGTAACCATGGACTATTTGCGCTGATCAGATT
>JAWWEN010000020.1:2926997-2958102 GCA_035582955.1 Sycophila texana
ATTTTTTTGATAGTTCAAGTTTGTCCGCGCTTTAGGTAAAACTATAGTAATTTTTAATGGGATATTTTTCTCCGTGTTGAGCGAAGCGAGAAAGTGTCCCGCGCATGTATCGAAATGTACTATGTTATAATACGAGGGTGGAAAACGCCGTTTTATTGCACGCTTGCGTGCGATAAGTAGACGTTTTACGCACTACACTGAGAGAAAAATTTGGTAATTTTAAATAAATATTTCGTTGAATAGTACTTGTTAAATATTTGTTTAAATTAAGTAATTATTATTTTTAAACAAATAAATTCAATTAGAAACAAATAAATTCATTTAATTCCAAAGAAATATTTAGTTGATTTGAAGAAATATTTAACAAGTACTATTCAACGAAATGTTTATTTAAAATTACCAAATTTTTTTTCAGTGTAGTTTCGATATACAAGTGCGATAATAGTACAGTTTCGATACAAGTGCGATAATAGTACTTTACTACACAAGTGCAAGAGAGTGTTTTTTAGCCTTCTGTTATGTATAATCGCATGAGTTTACGCTGCTGGTTTTGAGCAAGCGTGCACAAAGTCGTATATTTCCGCACGGCGTGTCGAAAAAGTGATTTTTAGCTCGTGTGAGAGTATCGCCCGAGCGAAAGTGATATAATTCACACGAGCCGGAAATCACTGCGATCGAATGATATTTTATAAGTATAACCTGCGAAAACGCCGATTTATTTTACACTTTTGTGTGACAAACGGGCGTTTTCCGCACGGCATGTTATATAATTAATTACATATACTAAATTTTGAATCCATTAAGTCAATTAACTCATTAATTCTTTTTTTTTGCGTCAGAATGTTAGAAATAATCACATTGTTGACTTTAAAAAATAAAAGCATATTGACGATTTTTTTAAAAAAAGCCATACATTTAATTTAACTTTATTAAAAAAAATTGGTATCATTCAGAATTTAGATACTATGTAGTTGTTTAGATACTCTACTTTGAGGTCTCATGTGAAATGTTGCAGTAAGTCTCACATGTCCCACGTGAGATAACATATTAAATCTCACATTACCGTGTAAAAGTATTATGACATCTCGCGTCAGATCTCGCATTAAATCTTACACATTTTCCACGCGAGATATCACATTAAATTTCAGATCTGCTGTTTAAGATCTCAGATTAAAACGCACATTTTCCGCATGGAGTATAGCATTAGTTCATATATTTTTCGCACGATATCTCACGCATTGAATCTCCCATTTTTCATACGAAACTTATTTGAGAATTCGTAGATATGTCAATGCATTTTAAATACGTGGATCTTATATCAGTCATCTTATATATTGAATTTTTAAATATAATTTAAAAGAAAATGTTTATTAAATAAACTCATTTTAAAATATTAATCACGTGTACACTGCAAATTCTTAATTATTAAAAACAAACAATACATATGATATACTATTAAGCAATATTAAACTAATTTTGATATATAATTTTATATAGTTATGACTAACTTTTTTTTTACATATGTATACCACTTTTTAATAAGATTAGACTAGATATTTTATGTTTTTTAAATTAGTTGCAATATATTTAATTCAATATTATCATGTCAATCCCCTATCGAACTGTATTTATTTATAAATTTATTAAAAAGTAAGTCGTACTTTTTCATAAAATGCTGGAATTCGCTCAAATATGACACTCTACTGATTCGTCACTAGATTTGTTCAGGATTCATATTTGTTCTACGTTGGAAAAATAGCAGGATGTATTTTACTTCTGATATAATAATTTTGTATACAAGGGATTGAGTCCGGTTTATGAATGAAATAAAATAAAATAAAAAATAAAATAAAATAAAAATGTATAATATTAAAATTAACATTACAAAACATTTCTACATTAATATTTACATTCCAATCTCACTTTTTGCACATATAAAACTATAAAATAAATTAAAATATACATTAATAGTAAAGATATATTGTTATTCGCATAACAAATTCTTACAAAACATTTGTCTACGTAAATTTGGCCCCACTAAAATACATTTTTCCAAATGCATTCTTAATAATATATATAGAAAGTTCCTATTACAGATCTCATATTGACACGAGGGTTAACTTCGCGTGGGAGTTCGAAATTTCTCTTTTTATTGCGCTTACGTAAGTCCACACAGACCCAAGCGTATTTCCTCGAGCTTTCCAAAATTTACTCGGCGTCATTTTTTTTATTGCATTGTTTCGCCGAACGATCGCCGTAACAGCGATATTGTCAAGGGAAATTTCGGAAAATCTCATTCTATAATTAAGTATGCACGCACCGAGCGCGAGCCTCTCGCAGGAAAAGCTCAAATAAACCATTACATAAAATAGGAGAAAAGGCCGCGCGCTCGAGGCGGTGATTCATTATCGAACCTGCGGGCCTTACGTGTCCCGCTCATCGTCATGCAAATGCCGAAGATTTGCTCCTTTTCCGTACGCCTCGGCGAGTCGAGTCGGGCATTGATAAACATCGGATTTCACGTGTGTACATCCGACTGTGTGTACACACTCGGCGCGTCGCGAGTCCCTCTACTTACGTTTTAGTTACGAAAGCGGCGCGGAGCCTCGACCGTTATTCCGCCGCCGCACAACATACAGTAATACAAAAGGCCTGCGCGTCCCGTAAAGTACATGCTATTCGCGCGGCGCACTAATCGACGCTCCCCGTCGTAAAACAAAGCGCAGGCGCCGAAAATGAAAAAAAAAAAAAAAAAAAGGAGAGAAGAGCAGACACGCGCAAAGTGTTTATGAATGGGCGCAGCGACGGTGAAGGTGGACGCGTGAATCACCGGCCCGCGTGCCTGCGGCACGAGCACTTCATCAATCGGTGTCCGCGTCTGGATTCGCGAATGCCTACTATACATGTATATGTACGATTATACATGTATACGTGTATACATACAAGTACAAGTATATTGTGTTTATACTTGTATAGATATATGTGTACATGTATTTTTATATGAGAGAAATTTTTCGTAAAAATTACTATACACTGAGAAAAAAAGTTTACTAATCCCAATTAACCATTCCTTGCTTTAATTAATATTTACTTGTTTCAACCAAAATTTATTTGTTCCAATCAAATATTAATTGAAATAACTAACCATCGATTTCGATTTCTTACTTTTTTTTCAGTGTACTGTATAAATATAGTAAAATTTGCCATAGATACAGTAAAAATTAGAATACTGTCTGGCAAAATTTACTATATTTTTGGCAAATTTTACTATAAAGTATGGTAATCTTTTTCACAATGGCAGTCTGTAGCGATTTTCCCCATACAGTATACAAGTAATTCTTACGAGAAATACATTAATTTTACTAAATATTTTTCGCAGTGTATGTGTGTATATATAAACATGCACGTGTACTCCAGTACGTATGTATACAGAAGTATGAGTGATACGCGAGTAGCGTAGTAAAATGTATATATGCGCTTCGCGGAGCGTCGGATTTTTTCGTGACTCATTTCTCGGTGCCTTTGACTCATCCGCATATAATAACCCGCAACCTGTAAATGCGTAAAGAGCGACACGCGCGTAAGTGGAGTGCTGATTATTTACCTGGCTCCGCGCACGAGGTTCATTAAGTAATTCGATTATGAGGCGTCGGCTTACTCATGACATATATATGTATATATTAGATATATATACGTATACTCTCTTCTATATATCTAACTAGACGGTGTTATATATACTGCCGTCATATAAGCAAAATCGTACGTAGCTTTAAAATGTGTCATTCACGGCAATTTCAGTGTAAATATTTGAAAATCGTGTGCTTTTATATGTTAGAGATATTAGTTTAAATATAAAAAATTTGTTCGTACAATATACTCATAACTCTTTATTTGTTTTGATAAATTTAAATAGATAAAAACATTAAGAATCAGAATAAATCTAATAATCTAATTTTCGAATTTTTTTTGTTGTTACGGACGTTTTTGCTTACGACGGCAGTATTAATAGCTACGTTTCTCTTGCTTTTCTTTTTTTGGGTTAATACGCGATTTCGGACGGATGCACTTTTCGGTATTGACTGCGCTATTTTTGGACGCGTTGAGTTGGGTCTCGGTCTTTTTTTTTTTTGTATTCTTTTTACGGAGCACGATATAAACGTGCTTCTTTTAAGTATTTGGTCTTTTATTTTTTGTTACTCTACGTCCGTCGTGCGTCAGATCGTTCAACTGCGCGGCTACGTTCAGTTTTTGTTTACTTTGCAGTACTGTCATTCGCAATGATGGCCTTGAGGTTTTTTTAAGCTTTTGTTTAAGAGACACTGGAGTAAGTATGCGAGTCGCCGAGGTTGTCGATATATTTCTTTTTTTAACGTGTATCTATGATAATTATTTTTTTATTTGAATGTTGCCTTAATTTCGGTATTTTCAGTTTAGTTTTTCAAGGATAACTGCAGCCTCTTTGTTTAATTTAAATAAATTACAGTAAATTTACTTGATTTTTATAAATGGTTGTGCCTTATATTCAAGTTCTTTAAGTAAAAATAACTTTAAAAAAAATCAAAGTATTTGTTTTTAAATTATATTTTTTTAATAATCTTTAAAAAATTCTAGTAATTTTGATTGTTAAACAGTTCGTGAAGTAAATATAAATTTTTATAGTCGTCATTTAAAAAAAAATTACAACTGCACATCTATATTTAATTTTTATAATTGTTACATAGAAATCCGTGAAAAAAGTTAATTTTCTTTAAATTACAGTATTCTTGTTTAAATTCTTAAATAATTACATAGAAGTAAATGAACTAAAACTAACGCTTTAAGAAAAAAAAGCAGCAGCGTTTTTGTTTATTCTAATAAAAAAGGTAGCATCTTTGTTACACTTATAAACAGTCCTATAAAAGTCCATGAAACAATTTAGTTTTATTTATACAGAGGACTAGCCAAACAAAACAAAAATAGTTTAAAAGTTTTTCTCATAACTGTAAAAGTGCATAAAAGTTCCGCGCACTATAATGACATTTAACTGTAACGCTTTGAGCACGATGTTCAAAGTTTATCGTGCCATAAGCTGCTTTACGCTCCAAACACTTATATTCCACGCAATTTATTATACTTCATCCAACAAAGTTATTCAATGTTATATATATTATTGTTATCTCCACCCAACGAACGGCAACACTTTAAAGTAAACGATAACAAAGATTACCGGATTTACAATTACAGTAATTCGAATCATTTTCGTTATAAGTACTATAAATAGATCCACAGAGAACATCGCGTTTCGTTCACTATAATAGAAGTATAAAAGAAGCCGCGTAGCAGGAGACGTCGTTCACCGCAGGGGAGGTCCACCCCAAAAAAAGCCCATCATATAGGACTGCGCGGGCGGCGATACTTGCACTCACGCGACGCACTTATCGCTATCTTTAGATGCGCCGCGCTTGATATACACGATTGGATAATTTTTTCCGCCGCCCACTTTACATCTATGTACATGTAGTACATATATATCTTCCTATACATATAAGTACCAATACATGTGTACCTTATATACCTATCTATATACATACCTATACATGTCTATCTACTCTCTGAATATAAAAGAATGAAATTTCACTCTTTAACGTTATAAGTCGTCCATTTATTCGGAAGAGCGAATGACTTATAACGTTGAAAGAGTGAATATTCACTCTTTCACATTGAATTTCACTCTTAAGATATTTAGAGACTATATAGATGCCTATTACCTATTATACATGTCTATCTATATACATGCCTATACCTATACATGTCTATCTATATACATTCCTGTACCTATACATGTCTATCTATATACATGTTTAAACCTATACATGTCATATATATACATGTTTAAACCTATACGTGTCTATATATATATATATATATATACATGTTTAAACCTATACATGTGTATATATATGCAAATATACATTATGCCTTATACATTCTACACATTTCATTATATCTATAGATCTTCGTACATACGTATGTAGTATAAAAACACCTTGGAGTATATATAGGTGTATAATAGTGCGCGCCTGAGTGCCTTATTCACCCGATGCAAATTTTTCAAAGTGACCAATGCGTTAGCATGAGCCGCGCTCCGCTCGAGAAAGGCCCCGGTTTCTTTTGTCGGAGATCGCGAGCTGCGCGCGCTCCGAGTTGATTCACCCTGCATTAATCACGCATCGAGGAAAAGCCTCCTCTCCTTCATTTTTCCTCCGTCGAATTTTCACGAAGTTATATTATACTTACATACGATACCCTGCATGCGCGTGACGTACAACCGCGAGCGCTCCCTTTTTTTTTTGCGCTATCCGCGGCGCGGCATCTATATATCCCTACATTACTCATCGATCCCCGCGGGCCGACGACTTATACACACGCCGGAGGCTGAATATTCGGCGCACGTGCTCCCGGACAGCAGAACCTTATTATACCCTGATCGCGAGGACAAAATCGACGGGGCGAAAAAAAAACTCTCGACGACGGAAGGATCGCGCGGGTGTACAACAATACTCACGTATTATAGTATAGGCCATCTAAATATACATATATACACACACACACACACACAGAGAGAACAGAGAGAGGAGCGGCGAGTATATATATATAAAATACTCAACAAAGCGCAACGTCGACGCTTCTTGCGCCTATTCTCCGGAGTATAAGGCATATCGAGAGGCTTCCCCGTCGAGGCGTGCGTATTATACTCGGGGAGTGCGCGGCCCTTATCGGCGGCTTATCGCGCGCCGCGCCCACGCCCCGCTGGGCTCCTCTCCTATACGGCGACACTCACCGCCTGGAAGCGCTCGAGGAGCTCCTGCCGGTCGTCGATCGTCGTGGCCATGTCGCCTTGATGCGCGTCCTCCGAGGAAGGGGGGGTGGGGTGGGTGGGGGGGCGTCCGCTCGCTCCTGCACGCACTCTCCGCAGCAGCAGAGCAGCACACCTGCAGACTGACTGGCCCTGCCTGGGACACTGGCGCTCGAAAGAGGCTCGCGCGATCCGCTCCGTCGCCGCGGGGACACTGGCTGCTGGGGGGGCACTGGCTGGTGTGCGCGCGCGCGCGTGCGGCCGCAGTCCGTCTAATGACTCCGAAACGCCGTGCGCTGCTGCTGCTGCTGCTGCAGCCTCGGGCGATATGTACGCGCGCCTACGAGCTGCTCCCTATCAGCATCGTCCTTCCCTCTATACTTGTGTCTTATACTACTATGGAGTATATATACTCTTCGGCGATGCGGGTGTGATGTGTATATGTATATTATATACACCTACTGTGAGAGTCGCGGGATTTTTTTTTTTACGCTGGAGAACGTATTTTACTTGGTAGAGTAGTGTATTTTTGTATTTTACGCGGAGTAGGGTAATCCTTGTGTATATAGACTTTGTCCTTTTCGGAGCTGCGGGAGGTATGCGGGTGTTCGAGAAGAATTTTTTCTTTTTTTTTATGTTGGAGCGTTTCTTTCTTTTTTTTTTTTTTTTTTAAGTGGACGATCGACTCGACGCACGTTATCGGCCGACTTATCGAAGGTATTTCGCGGTTGATAAGATTATATTTACGGCGGTTGGGTAAGTTTGCGCGGATTTTCTGGCGCTACCGTGATTGCGAGAGGGATACGAAAAATACACTGGTAATCGATATATATGCAGTTCCGCTGGCTCGTCGCGGCGGGAGTTTTATTGGGACGTGTGTACTGTAGAATGCTCTTTGTACATATACTTAGGCGAGCTTTCGTTTAGTAGCGCGAGTGAATCATTTCGGAATTGCGTAATTTTCGCGACTGTTTTATCTCGATTTTTACACGAAAATCGTGCCCCGCGTAATGGTAATAATCGAACTTTTTGAAATTGCGTAATTAAATTCTTTTTTTTTTTTTTTAATGATTTTATGTATTTTTTTTTACTTTAAGGATATTATTTTTATTGAAGTCATTCGAAATGCCAATTGTAATTTTTAATAATCATGACTCATTATAAAGCTATTTGAAGTACTAGTTCTTACAGGAGAAAAGGAACTAACTATTTAATAAATTTAAGTCTTTTTTTTGAAAGGATGCAATCATTAGTTATTTGAAATGATAATTGAAATTATTTAATAATCATTATTTTTTATAAAATTATTCGAAATTTTGATAGAAGTACGAAACTATTCAATTAATTTAATTCGATTTTTTAAAAGCTTCAATCATTAAGTTATCCGAAATGATAATTAAATTTTTTTTAATAAGCATTACTTGCTATAAAATCATTCGAAATACTATTTTTTGTAAGAATACAAAACTATTTAATTAATTTAATTTTAAAAGCTGTAATCATTAAGTTATTCGAAACGATAATTAAATTTTTTTTTTTAATAAGCATTACTTGCTATAAAATCATTCGAAATACTAATTTTTGTAGGTATACGAAACTATTTAATTAATTTAATACTGTTTTTTAAGCTGCAAACATTAGTTATTAGAAATGTTAAAATTTTCTTTGAAAAACGATACTCCTGTCGATAATATTTAACTGAGTTGCAAAAAAAAATCGTTTAATTTGAATTTTAACTGTGTATTAATTAATTAATTTGCTGCATTGTTTATTTGAAATGACATTAATTATAATTCCTTGATGAATCTTTTAATGCACCTTCGTTATGATTCAATTGTCAGTCTATTTGACTTGCGATATTGTTTCCAATGCAATTGGTTGTTGATATACGCAATGCGGATGATGATCCGCTTCATTACTACTTCAAACTATTTTTAATTCAATTCGCTTTGTTATACATTTATTCTTATAATTCAAAAATTAATTCATACTTTAATTTAGGCTATAATTTATTTTTAAATAAACTATAAAAATTACGACTATCTGTAGTGTGTAATTATGAATTAGAACACATTAATTAACTTCTCTCTCGACAAAAGTGTTCGCCTTCTATTATTTAACATTATTGAAAAAGATTATTAACTTAGTCACGTGATATTAATTTAATTGACGATTTAACTAGTATGAATTAATTTCTTTATAAATTGCATCGCTTCTTATTTATGTTTCCTTAATGTGTAATTTAAAGTGAAAAGTATTTTAATTTTTAGTAATAATTAATTAAACAACGTTTCTAGAAACGGCTTGAGTAACAATTCTGCAGTGTAATCGGATAACTATTTTCAAATGATCCAAATTAATCGACGAATAGCGATTAAATGGCACACGATGATGTATTACAATAGCAATCTGCGATAATGTAGTATCTTTACAGCGTGATAAGTAAACGATTGACAAAACACTAATTGATAAAAATGCCTACCGAAATATGTACAAGTGCTTTTCATTTAAGAAATTTATATTTGCATCGGATACGTTGTTTTAAATTTATGCACTTGGTAATGTTTTACGAGCTGATGCAATTAATATTATTTATAAAGTGACATTTAAACAAGATCGAATTATTGTGAATATATAGACTGTTATCCGCACAAAGTATTCAATATTATAATTCGAAGGAATGCTTTTTTGTGAACGTTTCACTTTTTCAATCAATAAAAATAATTGAATTTGTTTTGTATTATTTTTATTATCTTTATTTTTTGTTCCAGTTACTCTAAAATTAACAAATCATGCATAATATATATGTATGTACAAGTTATATTACTTTTGAGATAAAAAAAAAAAATTAATAATCTTTCAGATATAAAATGTTCCGATATTGTCGATATTTGTATCGAAAAAATGTTAATTTTCTCACAAGTTTGCCTATCAGGTAGTACAAAGATCCGTTTGTTGTTTTTTTTTTACAATGGCGCGATAAAATTTTCTTCACCATTTTACTTCGCTATCAATAAATACGGTATTAAATTTACAAAGATGACATAGATTTTGACAAGTAATGTTTATTATTACAATTCTTTCTGAAATCACAAAATTCCTATTATAATATAATCTGATGTGATAGGATTTGCTTCTCTATACAACTATACGTACAGTTTAATTAATTATAATAATAGTACAATAATAAAATAATTATAATCATAATAATTATAATAATATCTATTATTTCACTTTTTCTTCTTTTTTATTATTTATATAAAGTTCATCATAAATATCGATATCTCGCTTATATATATAATACCTTGTATGTACGTCAAGTAAGCCTCAGCTCTAAGTCGCGTAGTAAAATAGTTATTAACGTATGCATCGCCGAAATCCATAAAACGTATACGCCCTTATGAGTGCTTGCATATTGTGAACATATGTTTAAGTTTGTACGCATGCAATTAATGACCAGCCTTTTTTTTAAATGGCTATATTAAGTTTTCTTTTTTTCTTTTTTTTTTTTTTAAACAATCATTTTCAAGAATAGCTGGATGCGTTGCGCATGTTAAAGAAAAATGCACTCTTTGTATTATTAACAGTTGCGTGATATCGATAAGTTATTAGCTGCAAAGTTATATTTTTGATCTACACGTGTTTTATGTGGTTGTGTCTGCACCTTTGTGTACCTAATAGTGTATGCACATGTAACAGTAGAAAACTAAAGTACAATTTCATTCACTTTACAAAAATGGAAAAAAGATTTGAATTGAACAAAAAAACTGTTTCAATTTGATATTTCGTAAGTATCAAAATTACGGACTAACTTGACCTTTTTTTTTAACAATTACAAAGAGTTTTTCGTTTCGGTTGATAGTTAATATATTTTTTTAAATATGCATCATTAAAGGTAAAAACAACATGGATTTTCTTTAAGTATAAAATACAAAACATTTTTAAATTGATGAAACAAAGTGAGAATCATTAAATAATGTCTGGATGATTAAATTCTAATAGCGTAGGAAGAGAAAAGCTAATAGAATTGTGTATGTACGTAAAAAATACTTTGAACTCCTGCATAATACAAAAAAATTTAGTATTCCATTACATAAATAAAATTAACATAACGTTATAAAGTACAAAACGAATAGTTATAAACCAATCTTTAACGGAAGAACTAATTAGCTTTGGAAATTTATACATATTAATTATTATTTATTCAAAACTTGTCACAATAAATTCTGTTCTACGGCATTAATAAGTTTCTCTAAGATATTTTTTCTTGTTTATTCTTTTTCATCTTATCTTTTTTTTTAGAAAAATATACTTTTCTGATTTGTATGCTGTATTACAATCATTGAGCATTATAAATTCCATTTTCAATACTTTCAAAATCAATAGATATGAAGTTAAAACTTGAAATCTATCGACAATGAAATTTAACATGCACTCAATTGCCGATCTAAAAATGATCCTTTCTTCCGGAATGGTCACCTTAAGAAAGTTGATCGTCAAAAGTCCTTTTCTTTCTATGGTATTTCAAACATCACTGTAAAGCTGCTGCATCGTGTCATGATTTTTCAACATTCATTTCCGTTCCATATTAATATCGTTTTTTATTTTCTTAAACTAAAACAGTTCACAATCGTAACTCGCGCAGATCAACCAGCAATATCTTAAATTTTACTCAATATTCTTCATGTTTATAAACTTGAATAATTACAGTTTTACATAATATAAATGTATACACTACGACTCAGGTAAATCAGCGTATCTGAAGGTATTGTGCTTGCCAGGATAAATCTGTTTCCCAGGCAATGCAGTCGTTTAATAGATCCTAATGACGCTGGCGGTTTCTCCCATAATTTCTTCAAACTCGTTTTCGTCGTCGGTAAGCTCAGCGTGCGACGACTGCGACGAGGCACAATCCTGCCGACTCTGAGAAAGAGCATCCGAAACTTACTTACATCTCTTCCATTCTAAATAAATTGTCTGTCAAATATATACATCTATGTGCACATTTATTTCCAATCCCATAGAAACCTTTCGTGTTTTCACTATAAGGAACAGCCGTTTGCACCACAGTTAACTGCCAATGGATTCAACTTTTTGTAATCCAATCTTTCCAGTACTCGTAGTCTTACGACTTGTCGAGATGTTCTATTTTTATGGGATTAGAATGCGGAAAGCCATATAAAAAATGTTGACAATTTTCTACATAGAAAAAAAATCATAAGTGCGCGATCGAAAATTAAAAAATAATCAGGCTAGCCATCATAATTACTTGCTTTATCACGCATATTTTTGGTAATTTTAACAATGTGGCACGCCTGAATCACGTGCAATTTACAACGTGCTTGGCACGCATTAAATTGACAGACCGTCAGAAATTATAGTCGGACAACATAAAAAATGCAGTGTTAAATCTAAGTTTTGTCACTTATCGTTCCCTACCGATGAGTTGACATCTCCATCATTGCAATTACTGCAAATATAATCATCCTCTTCAGCAAGTTCTGTTCGGTCCAAACCTACGCAATGCATATGGAACCACCCATTGCATCCGCCATCGCATTGAACCCAGTCAACTTCACGGCCTTCAAAAGAAAGAACAATTTTAGATTAGTTTTATATTAAAAAGTAAATAATTAAAAAACGTATATGCAAATTTAATAATAATACCATTTGGTCTTAAGCAATTGACAGCGGCGCAATCTTCTTCTTCATCGGATGTGTCTTGTTTGGTCTTTTTCCTGTTTCCCGTTCTTCGTTTTGGACCCTCTTCATTGTCCTTTCGTTTTACCTGTAATAAATAAGTTATAAGTAACAAATTTAAGCAGGGGAAGAAAAAAAATGAATTCAAAATAAGAAATTAGCAAAAGTATTACCTTTCTGGGTCCACGCTTCATTTGTCCTGTAGTTGTTGCCGGTTTTACATCTTTACTTAAACTTTTACGTTTAACTTGTGTCTTATCGTCTAATGATTGCCTCTGCCGTCCGAATTTTTTTGTAACCTCGAACTCGTCGGATTTTCGTTTACGACCTCTTTGTTGTGGTGGTTTCTTTGTATCTTTAGAGTCTGGACTAGCTGCCGACTGATCCAAGGGAGCATACTTGCGTATGCTTTTCGATGATGTACATGTTTGACTTAGTATTCGCCAAATGAGCTCCGTCTCGTCTAGAGCAACTTCTAAGAGATCTCCTTCCATCATCAATTCTTCCAAGCGTGCCGTTGTAGTGTTGCTTAACGTGATGACGATTTTATCCTTATCATCTACACCACCAGGTGATTTGGTAGGAAATTTGGATGCTGAAAAATTGAATGTTAAGAATTATAATAAATGACAATAAATATTTTTATCTAAACTCGGTTATTCAAGATATATTGATTGATAGTTTTATTCTAACAATATACCTGATGAATATGTATGTTCATTACTATTAAAGCTACTACCAGGTGGTTCATCTTCATCGATGGTCAGAACATCGTCGTCGCTGTCGTCATCCACATCATCGTCTTCATCCATTCTATCTTCGTCGTCCTAATACACATAAATAAATATTTTATTATGAATCGTTCAAAATGTATATAATAATGTATAATTTGTAAAGTAGAATAATGTAAACTTACAGGGACACTTATAACACTATCCTCAGAATGTACATTGCTCATGGAAGCTGTTGCTGCCTGAACTCTCTGAATGTCTGGATTATTTATTACCTTTTTCAATTCGGTATTTACATTTTTGTCCGTTTTTTCTTTGGCAGGAGAATCCCCTGGATTCTTTTGTGTTAGACTGTGGAGTTTTGCTAGAACTGCAGCTACTTCTTCCGCAGCTAAAGCTTGTCTCGCCCGATCCTACATCACAATTTACAAATGTTGTATTTTATTGTTGAAGAATAGGAGTAATAAAATAACTTTTTAAAATTAATAGTCTCACCTGCCAGTTCATTGCACGTTCTGTAAGACATTGTAAGGCTTCTCCTTCTGGTAACCGTAAAGATATTTTTTGAAGACTAACCAAAAGCGTTAGAATCGTTTCTAGTCGTGGTCTTCGAGATCTTAAGCAACATGGACACAAGAATTTAGTTAATCGTGAAGTCTGTTGTTTGCCTTTGTAAGGAGTTCTTGGGACGGTAACGCAATTCGCTAAAATTAAACATTAAAATTTATTAAATTTGTATAATTAAAATATATTTTGAACTTTGGTTATTTGCATTACTTACTGTGAAACCAATCTTTACAAAGTTCGCATCGCAGCATTTGACCAAATTTCGATCGACGACAAACACAAAATCTCGAATCGTCCAATTGCATTTTACTAACATTTCGCTCTCTGAGATTTTTCATCGCTTCCATTTCTCGTTGTTCCGCCAACTTGAAGGCTGCAACTACCGTTGCAGAATCGTTAGAGTCATCCAACTTGGTGTCGCAAACGTACACAGCCCCAATTGAATCATCTCCTTTGTTGTTTTTCCGATTTTTCATCGCGTGTAATCCAACTCCAATTCTTGGAGAAAGGGCTTCCATTAATGTGTAAGGGGAGTTTTTCCTCAGGAATGTTCGACCTGTTTTTTCTTTCCATATTTTTGCTTGTGACAATGTAGATTCATGCACTGGTAATGCAGCAAGATGAAGCGGAATTGTTCTGCCTTTCCGCACAAGTTCATCCAGTGTATCATAGTATGGACAATTATCTCTAGCTTGCATTTCTTCAATAGTCTTAATCCAATTTTTAGCTTTGTTCAGTACATCTTTAAGGTTACTTAATCCTGGTAAATATGCATCAATATTGTCTGCTTCCGCAATAAGTTCTTCAACTGAAGAAATCGATTGTCGAGTTTTTGATGGCTGAAGATATAGCTTGGCTTTATCTTCCCAATTATCAATGCTAATCATCAGTGTCTGAAGTTGAGCTAATGCATTTTCAACTGAAGAATGAGGGGGAATGTTCATTCCTTCTTCAATGAGTTTTCCTAAGTCTTGCCTGGTAACTGACTTTGGTTCTTCTTGAATAGACTTAACCTCTTCCAACCATTGCAGTTGTTGCAATTTCTATTTGATTACAAAAATATTATAAATTTACAATATTTGCAAAAAATTATAAAATAAATTACTTTTCAAAAATAAAAATAAAAAATAAAAATACAAGTTAAATAGAAATACTACGGTATTTAAAAAATTACCTGTTTTAATCTTGAAAGTTGAGGTAATTCTATACAAATTGAATCACCGTACTCGATGCACTTTTCAAGTTTTTCAAGGTCACAATCAATTTCTTGTGCTTCCAGTTCTTCGGCATCTTTTTGGAACTGAAGCACTTGATCTAGTATAGACTTTACTCCATCAGCTTCTTTAAGTTCACAACAAAGGTTTGTGATTTCCTGGTGGAACAAGGTTAGTTCTTCAACGGTAAGTTTAAACTTTGCATCGACAGATTGCCTTGTTCTGTGTAAATACAAAATAAATTAATTATCAAATTGTTATATACTCATGATTATTTAAGAGACAATGTATAACTTACCTTGTTCGCTGTTTATTGCTCAACAGTTGCCTTGCAACACTAGCACATTTCTCAGCATCTTGAACTGCAGTTGTTAAGGCAGTGAGTAACTCACTTTCAGGAAATTTCTTAATTTCTGCCTCATCCAGTAACTCTTTCAGTTCATTCAATTCTATTTTTTCTCCTTTTGGATCCATAGCTTCTTTTACTTTACTGGCCCATGAGTCAAAGGACTCGGCCTTTAGTTTCAATTTTTGAAGCATGATTGGAAGTTCGTCTAAAGTGTATCTATACCGCAAGGTATGTTTCTCTGGAGGACACTCACAAAGATTGGTAAAATGTCTTAAACAAACAAGCTGCGATTTGTGACATGAGCAGGTTACTGCACTCAGGAAACATGTGGTTTTACATGCTTCACATTGCCTCTCATCGTCGGGTAGAAGTTCAAAAGCCTCTCGCTCTGCCTCCGTTACACCCTGATTCAATATAAAGTTTATAGGTTAGTTTTGATCATGTTATGGAAACTACATTATTGAGACTTATTAATAGAACATTATCTACATAAATCACTGAAAATATGTTAAATTTTTCTAAGGAAACCAATGCAGAATCTTTTACATTAACAAAAAAAAAAAAAAAAAAAAAAAAGCAGTGAACAATATTCAATACAAAACCAGAAAAGCTGCTTTTTTTTTTCTTCTCAGAACGAATAGAATTCGCGAAAAAGAGCAGATTTCAAGGTCTCCACGTCGTGCTTAAAAGGTCTAATCTAAATAGTCAAGCTATGCACTTTTGAGCCCCCCCCAGGCATATACGTAGAACTTTTAGGCGTCGAACGAGCGACCCGATGTTTCCCCGAGAGTCGAGGAAAAATTCCCCGAGCGGCGTAGCCCACGCGAGCGGAAGCTTCGCGAATGAAAATTTTGGCTAAAACTACCGTTATCCCGAGCAGCTGGCCGGCAGCATTCCGCGAACGAGGCGAAAAATGCGTCTAGCGCGATACGAGGGCAGTCCAAACATAACCTCTACTCACCAAAAAAGAGTTACATAATCCCAGCGCAAAATATTCAAAACCCCCCCCGTGAGGAAGGTTAAGTTGTCGCCTGCGTCCCCCCGCAACCGGACTCCTGGACGCTCCTCTCCCGCGGTGGCCTGCACCTCCTCCTCAGCCTCTGGCGGCGCACCAACGGCGCGCACGAGATCAGACTTGAACCGCGGCTCTCGCTGCACTAAAAGTCGCGATCGCGCGAGGCGCTCGGTATGTTGTACACCGCGGCACACGGCGCGGGTGACGACGGCGAAAGAAAGAAAGAAAAAAAAAAAAAAAAAAAAAAAAACAAAGACAAAAAAGAGTCGACTGTTGCGTTCGGTCGATTTTCTTCGATCTTCGATATATATATACGGCCGACCTGGAGAAACTCGCGCGGGCGCCTTGATGTGCCTTCCTTCGAGGAAGAGAGAAACTGATACGCCCACATGCACGGCTATACACGTGGACACTTGGACAGCGCTGGCGGCTGCCTGCGCGTATATACGAAGGCGCGGGGCGAGTGTGTTTGTGCGCCGCGTTTTTTACTCACACAACGTCAGGCGCGCGCACACTTTCCACGCGAGAGCGCGGATAGGACACCGACACCGTATTATAGCTGGATTTCTCGGGCTGGCACGAAACCGTATGTTGGGCCACTAGACATGCGCACTGAATTGGAGTTTGGAGTAAACACGCGACGAACGTCCCCGTATATGCCGATTTGCTCGTTGTGCAGTTTTTTTTTTTTTTCAGTTCGGTGCACGAGTGGTGGTTATTGGTTCGTTTTATGGGAAATTTTTGTTCTAAGGAAGATTCGAAGGAAATGTTTTGCAAGTTTAGAATAGGTCTGCGGATAGTGC
This sequence comes from Sycophila texana, assembly GCA_035582955.1. Lineage (NCBI taxonomy): Eukaryota > Metazoa > Arthropoda > Insecta > Hymenoptera > Eurytomidae > Sycophila > Sycophila texana. The sequence goes on from JAWWEN010000020.1 coordinate 2,944,212, forward strand.
AAGGTCATGCTTTTATATTTTTAGCTGCGTACGGATGATAAAAGCTACTTAGATCAACGTTTTTTTTTTTTTGCATAAATTTAAGCAATCAGAAGAGTGCTACATCCGTGAAAGTTTTAATAAAATATAATTGCGAAATTCAGTCAAGCAACAGTTTGATGAAAGTGAAATGAAGCGTATTAAATGTTTATGTAAATAAAGAAAGTTCTTTAACGTTCAGAAATTTTTTTTCTACTTTTTGGACTAGTAAAGTAGTTAAGACTACATTTAAATAATAAAGATTTACTTTTAAAAGCTGATAAATAATGCAATGGATAATTCTTATCAATTCAAAGATAATTATAAAAAATCCGATTACAGCAATTAAGATTATAATTTATCTTACCCATTCTAGAAGATTTTTCCTCAACTTCTTTTCATCTTCTACCATTGTTAGCATGTCGTGATAGGTTGCAGTTGCAATACCAATGTCTAAGCTGTCTGGATCCAGGGACATCTTGCAGACCAGCTCATCGTGAGAGAAAACACAAAATCGCCTAAGATTGGAGTAATGTGCAATGCAATCTCTACCCATCTTTAACTGTTTAACAAAGAATTCAATAAAATGTAGAACTTTAAATAAACAATTTTCAGTCTTGAATATTTGAAACAATAATTACCCAATCAGCAGGAGCAAAGTTTACAGCTTCAGCAAAGTTGTAGCCTTGATTGAAACCTGCGTGATAGGCTCTTGGAAAAGTAACTACAAATTCTCCAGCATGCTGGTCTGTTCTGAATACGGGTACACCTATTAAGAAATAGAAATACAAAATTAATCATGTAATTATAAAATAAAATTTTCATATGATTATTATTATAATCTTGTTATGTAGCGTGCTCAAAGTAATAAATACTGAAACAAAAACTGTACCTGCATTGGTAAGAATATTAGGATTCATAATGGTAACTAATTGATGAAGTAAATCTGGTTGACTTTGAAAAAGCTCTGGTGCAGCAGATTTCATGGAGTGTTCAAATTTTTCAGCCTCTGATCCAGGCACACCATACCACGTTTTTGGTTCACCCCAGTGTAGATAATTGATAGAGTAGCTCCAATGATCTTCATTGTGCCAACAAAACGTAGCAAAACACATTCCTACATACATCCACGGCACTTTCATTCCGCTGATATCTGCATTTATGTGACCCAAAACGCTTTCTCGTAATACTGGCAAATTGTTAAGATTCCAGGAAGACTCGGCATATTCTTGATCGCACGTGAAGAGATTGACACTTGTTTTTGTTGGGAATCCAGATCCATGATCCATTGTATGTAAGTCAGCTCCGTACTCTACTGTGACATCTTCATCTATGGAAGATACTATTCTCCAAAATTCCTTTTCAACTAGTTCGGTTGGTACCATCTGCAATGAACAATAAATAAAATTAATATTTTTATTTCACTTTTATTAATTAGAATATAAATTGAGAAATATTCTATTTACATGAACAGGCATATTAAAATAGTCGCTCTTAAATTGATCGGCCATTTCTCCGAATTGCTGCAAAGTGTATTCTCTCTGTGCTTGCTCAAATCCAAATGCTTCCATTGGCTTTGATACCTCTTCTGCTACACATTTTGGACATCTCCAGTCACCTTTTGGAATTTCTGTTAATGGTGGTAAAAGACAAAATGTGTGATAACTGTCATCACACCCATCACAAAGCAACATGTTTTCTTCATTATCTCCTTTGCCACAATTGTGACAGATGTATTTTGCGAGCTAAAAATTTTTTTTGTATTAGAAATCTAGTAATATAATTAACATTTTTTCAATAATATATTAAAAACTTACTGGATCAAATTCATAGACTAGCTTCATTCCCCTAGTTTTGTTTGATGATTTCTTACTATTTGCTTCTTTTGTTTCTTTGGTATTGAAGCCTGCCATTTTAGGTCCAGCTCCATAAAACTGTAACTTTTTAAGTTCCTTGCTATTTTCCTTATCTTTCTCTGCTCCAGAACCCCTTGTTGTCCTGACATTATCTTTAGAGTCTGGTGAACCCTTGCCTGTAAATATTTAATTAGTTAGTTAATCATACTTTAAAAAAGAATTACTCTTTTAGAAAGGTGAAAAGAGTAGTTACATTTAACATTGTCCTTGGAGTCTGTAAGATTTTTAGTCTTGATATTGTCTTTGGAATCCACAATTTTACATTTAATATCATCTTTACAATCGATATCAAACTCTTCCTTGCAGTCTTCCTGCTTGATTGTTGATGGGCTTCCATTTTGTTTCTCATCTTTACCAGAAAAACGTTTTGATCTTCGAGAAAATTTCTCTGGTGGTGGTTTAATCTGTTGCCTTGATATAATTCCGTGTGGTTTATAATCTCTATCTTTTTTTTCATTTACATCACTCTCTGGTTCAATTTTCTAAAAGAAAGACCAAACCAAAATTAAAATTTAGAAGTACAATTAAAATGTTTAACAGTAAGAAATGTAAGTCATTGAATAATTACAATATCTGTTAAAGTTTTTCCTTGTTTAAAGACGTCAAAAGGGTATAAAATTCTTTCGTAATGACTTTTAAGAATACTGCCAACACTGCGACCAGAAGGATAGCCCAACTTATTCGCTATTTTGGCCCATCTCCTTTCTTTTGTCACAGTCTCAATACCACCTGCAATAAAATAAAATGTTATAGTAAGCATAAAGACTTTAATTAGCTAATTACACTCTGGTTTGTAATTCTTTTTCAGCTCACCTTCATCTGTTACTATTCTGTGTAAAGAATATAAATCTAGTGCTTTGCGCTCAACTAATGGAATTTTTAGTGAAGATCCTTGGAGCTCCCAAAACTTTGCTATTTGATCCAAGAAATTAAGTTTGATTCTGGTTTTAGCTTCCAGTTCATTTAATCTTTGTATTCTTGGTACAAATTTGAATTTGTCAACATCAACAGCAAATGGTGGCTGCCAATTCTACAAAAACATGAGTTTATTATTTCTGATTATCTTGAGTAAGACATGAAATTACAAGACGTAAATACATTTGTTTTTTTTGATAAATAAACACTCGTTTCTTTATGTATGGTAACTTATGAATTGAAATCCTTGCTAATGTCATGAATCATTTAATAATTTTTGTCACTCTTATTTACTGAAACTACTACTCGAACAATTCAATCCACATTAAATAGATAATCCACTTAAGTGCAAGAAAAATCAATAGCGAAAAATAAAAACTAGTGCCGTCAAACAGGAGGCATTACAATCTACAATATGTTATCTTTCCATAATAATTTAAACAGACTTTGACTTCATAAATCTAAAAATAGTTTAATGACTGTTGCATTATGGAATTGTACATCAATAATAAAATTAAATTAAATATCGCGTTGTCGTGCTACGCGACCTGCCTGCTCTCAATAACGCAAAATATCCGTCAGTAAATAAAAAAAAAAATCTCCATTTCCAAAGGGACATAAATTCAAATACTTTCGGAGCTTGCAAATGGCGGCGAATATTTCGTCATTGCGGGATCAACGTCTAAGTACCCATCGTTCAAAAACTGCCTCGTCCCTGCCTTCTCCATCGACCGTTCCGAATCAGTTCTCGCATCGTCGAATTAAAAAAAAAAAATAAATAAACAAAAATAAACACTCCCAATCACCGCAAAATTTCCACAAACAATCGTCCAAACTGCGCATCAGGTGCGTTGTTTTTTCGGGTAAATGTCCCGAGAGCGCTCGCTCGCTCTCCCCGACAGGCCGCGGCGATTCCCTCCGCGTAAGTAGACCTCGGCGTTGCGCAAACGCGACAAAAGAAAAACCGGAGCGCAATCGAAAAAGGAGCGATAATAAGGAATAAAAGAAAAAAAGGGAAGAGAACCCCGCGAGCGAGTTAAATCTATAAAAGAGTACAGTCGGGAGGGCATCGGGACGCAAGGGCATAATATACCTGCCGCAAAGAACAAAGAGGCAACGACGACGCAGCGCCGAGTGTATCGTATATACTGGCGGCCGCGGGACACCTACAACAACCCAGTCCCCGTAATACGGCCAAAATCTTTCGCTACTCCGCATATCGCGTTCGACCCACTCGCGTATGCTCCGAAGGAGAAAGGAAAAAGGGCCTCCTCCCCCCGAGCGGGAGGCTCACTCCTCTTATAAGTATACCTACGCGGCCGCTCGCTCCCTTATGTAACGGGTAGCTACCTGTCAGCGTCTCTCCGCCAGCGAGGAACTTTGGAAAAAAAAAAAGGAAATAAAAAATAAAAATGCGGCCGCGAGAATAGGTATATACCGACGCGCGCGCGCGTAAGAGATGAGGCCGTGCGAAAGGAAGCGACTTTTCACTTTTCCGTCACGCGACCTCGGAAACAAAAAAAAGAGACGAGGAGAGCCTCCGCTCGATGCGCACACTCATATAAATCCATGAGCAGTACTCCGAAGTCCTGGCTCCTCCTCCTCGCCGTAAAAAAAAAAAAAAAAATGTCGCGGAAAGGACACCCGGACGCGAGAGGACACTTCTCCGCGGAGAAAGTGCGGCCCCCGCGGAGAGGCGCACGTTCGCGCGGAGCCATTATTGCCCGCCTCGCGAGGCACACGCGTGCATCGAATTTTTGCCCCCCCGAGACGCTCCGCAACACTCGCCAATATAAACTCGCGTGTGCCGATAAGCACGAAGCGGGGCCTCGCGTGGGCGTTTAAAGGGCGTCCCACTCGCGAGAAGGGCCTCGACGTATATATACGTATACACTACAAATTACGCCGATGGTGCGCGCAAATAAAAAAAAAAAAAAAAGAGAGAAAACAAGGAGAGAGAGAGGAGAGGCACTCACGGGTGGCGGCTTGATTTTACAGATGCCAGCCTTCTCGGCGATCGGCCGTATCTTGGCGATGTAGCCCAGCGGGTCGAGGAACTCGTCGACCGTGGGCTCGAATACCGGAGCCTCGGGCGGCACCTGGAACTCGAAGTCCTCGCGGTGGGCCTGCATGGCCGCCGTGGCGGCGGCAGCCTGCGCCTGTCTGCCCGCCCCGTGGCCGCTGATCTCCGGGCCGAGGGCCGCCACGCTCTGGTAACGGTTGTTGCCGCTGGCTGCGTGCAGCTTGGAGACCATCCTGCGCGCACTATGGTGTCGTCGAACCTCCTCCTCTTCACCTTCCCTTCTCCCTTTCCCTCCTCCTCACGCCTGCCTCTGCGCCCGAGAGAGTAGAGGATATCCTCGCTCGCTTTCTGCGCGCGCGTTTACACGACGCTTTCCGTCTGCTGCTTCCTCGGCGGGGGGCTCAGGAACGCCTGGGCATCGCCGGCGTCACGGCGAGCTGTCGTCGTCTCATAGCACTGGCCTGCGGAGGACACCACCGCCGTCGTCCGGCATTAGCGCCGAGCGCTCGGTCACGCTCGCCGCCCTCTCTTTCTCTTCTCTTCTCACTGCAGCCTCGTCGACGGCAGCACTCCGAGCGCGTGCAGCAGCAGTCCCCGACGCGCCTCGTGCATCACACACTGTACGCCCCACACGCGCACTGCGGTGCCCGGGCGCGACCGTTCGAACGGCTCGCCTATTCCGCGGCTGGATAATTGGCTGTGTGTAATGTGTATTGAAGTAGGTGTGCTGCTGCTGCTGCTGCTGCTCCGGCAACTACCTCGAGGACGCGGGTATATATTGTTAACACTGGTGCGGGGCTCGACGCACGGCTCCGATGTGGACACTTTAGTGGCGTGCGGAGGGAGACGCTCTCTGATGCTGTATGTCCGTGCAGCGGCACTGGGGCATCAACCACACACGCGCGTCCGACGACCGACGCGCACAATGCACTTGCGGCCCACTCGAGCACCGACTACTGCCGCGAGCGGCGGCCACGACTTGGCTCGTACGTTAGTTTAGTACGTAGGATATGGTGTGCGCGCTACACTACACTGCGGATAGACGGAGACGGAGCGACTTGAGTTTTTCACTGGCCATCAGGGCCGCAGCAGCGCCGCGGCGGGCTACGCGATGACGAGGCTGCGGGGGGCAAAAGCTCCCTCGGAGCGGCGGGATGATGACGATCACCCGTGGGTCGGCGGCCTGCACTGCAGGGCGCTGCGCCGCGCGATGGTGGAAAAGCATCGAGGATAAAGCCGCGGTGTCCGTGCAGCGCGTGCGTCCGTCGGTCTTCTCGTCTCTGCTGCTGTGTAGTTGCGGTGTATACACTGTACATACGAGAGCGACGGTGCTGCTTCGTCATCCGCTCGGAGGACGACTGCTTTTCCGCGATTGAGATTTTTGTGTGTGCGCGCACACCAAGTGCGCCAACCCATCGGCCGATCGCCCTGCATTTGTATATACACAAAGGCATAGCATAAGGCGGAAGTACGGAGTACCTACGTTATTTATGTTTAGTCGCCGGTACTCGTCTGCGGTTGGGTACTTATATCCCGGGTGTGGGGTGAAGTACTGGACTGGCCGAGAGCGAATTTATTCTGCGACGATGAAACAGCGACGGTGATGTCACTTTTATATACTTGGTATTACCATCTATAAGGAAAAGTTTTTGAGTTCCAGATAGGTCGGAGATTATTATCGACAGGTTGGTGCTTTTGATTTGATGATTGTGGGATGCTTATATATTTGCCGTTATTGGAAGCTCTTAATTCAGTTGTGTTGTTGTTTTAGATTAAAATTAAAATTGTATAAGGAAAAGTAAAGCAATTTAATTTGAAGTACTGGTAGCAGTTTTTTAAAAGTAGTAATTTGTTGGTTTGGTATTTAATTATTTACTTTACAAGTAGAATATTTACATTTTATTTATTATTATTGTTCATTTATTTATAAATAATAATTAAGTTATATATTACAAGTGCATTTGTATTTGAAATTTCTAATTTACTTTTAATAATTATATTTATAAATTCTCATTTTTGCAGGACCAATCTTGTAGAAAGATAATATCAATTGTGGAGGCAAAAATCTATTAAAACAATGTTAAAATTTGAAGGAAGTTCAAAAATTGAAGAGTTACCATTGAATATATATCAAGATTTGGTGGCAGAATTGAATAAAGATAATTGTTGGAGAACTTTTGCGGATTACATTACTGAAACTTTTGATTTTTCAAGGTACTTAGAATATAACATAATAAAACATTTACTTAATTATTTGTGTATATAAATATTTATTTATTTATTTATTTATTCATTTATTTCATTAATGCCATTTTTATAATATTAATTGTTAAATAAGTTTCACTACTATTTTTTTAATTTATTTAAATATTTGCAGATCATGGAGAAAGGATTTAGAAGACAACTTGTATTCCAAAACTACCTCTCCAGGTGCCATAATATTAAGGGAATTGACTACAAAAATGTGCACAGTGGGTATACTGAGTACACTGCTTGAACAATGTGATTTGCTTAATATCTTATCAATTTTACAATCAACAGGTAAGTCTTTTTACATAGATGGTTTCCAAATTAAATTTTTTTAAATATCTTATTATTAAATAATTTACAGAGCCTATTACTATCATCACCCATCCTATTGATGCAGAAGTATTTCTTGGACAACAATTACATCTTAACTGTACAGCTTTAGGAATACCACCACCAAAATATGAGTGGTATCACGAAAGTAATAAATTGGATAATCAAACAAGAAATGACTTAATGCTTGATATAATATCGTAAGTATCTTAACTAACTATGATTTATTTTTGTTCTAAAAATAATTATGTGGTATATATTTACAGAATCTCGCAACAAGGCTTTTACAGTTGTAAAGTTTCTCAAATTGATCATAAAGGAGAATTGTTGAACGAAGTATTTTCCAATCCAGCATCTGTTACTATAAAAGCTTCTCCTGTATTCATAGAAAAGGAACCTGATCCTTTAGTACTAGTAAAGGAAGGTGAAAACCTTGTTTTAAAATGTGATGCTACTGGTTATCCACAACCACAATTTCAGTGGTATAGAAATAATACTCAATTAGATGGTGAAGTTAATAAAACATTAGAAGTACTTATTTATTAACGCTTCTAGTTTTCAACTATTTTCAATTAAAAATTCACAGTTTCTTTTTCTTTCCCCAGGTTGAAAAGTTTTCAATTAAAGAAGAAGGAAAATATTACTGTCATATAAGAAATAAAATTAGTGAAAATTTCACTCGGAAATGCACTGTTATGGTAAAAATTCAATTTGTTCTACATTTACAATAAAAAATGTACATAAGTAATTGTATGTTTATTTGTAGTTGGACTTACCAAGGCAAAAAGCAGTAGCAAAAGTGGCTTTATTAATTGCGAATGAGAATTATTATAGTCAAAATTCATTAAAAACTCCAAAAAATGATGTGGCCTCTGTAGCAAAAATCTTAAATGGACTTGGTTTTTTAACAATTTGTCTTGCAGATTTAACATTAACACAGATGAATAGTGCTATTAAAATATTTTCTGATTCTTTAATAGAAGGAACATATGGTTTGAATATTATTTAAATCCTTTTTAAAAGATTTGCTAAATATAAATATAATAATAATTACTTTCAATGTTTAGGACTTTTTTATTTTGCTGGTCATGGATTTAAAATGCAGGAAAATTATATGCTCCCGATTGATGCGCCTGAAAGTTATTTAAGAAAGGATGCAGTTTGTGAAAGTGAATTACTTTCAATGACTTTAAAAAATGATCCTGCTTTAATGGTAGTAATATTGGATATGTGTCAAACTGCACCAAAACTGTACTCATATTTTTTTTTTATTATTAATTAATATCGTCGAAAAATTGTAATTAATTAAATTTTTAAATTATATATATTTTAGAGAATGGAATCCAAAAATTCATGAGGAAATACCATCTATAAATGAATACAAAGGTCAAAAAGATCTCAGAAATTTGCTGCAAGCTTACTCTACCTCTAGTTATAGACCTAGTTACGAACACGTTAAAAGAGAATTTGGATTATACGCAGCACATTTATGTAAATATTTAGGTGAAAATATATCTGTGATTAAAGTATTTGAAGAAGTTGGGAAATGTAAGTGTTTATGAAAAATTCATAAAAAAGTTTAATAATTACAATTTCTATTATTTAATTTCAGCTATAGATAAAGACTTAGAAGGTGCAGAAAGAGAACAAATTCCAATGTTTGCTACAACACTTACAAAAGCATTTCGACTTACTGATGCTTTCTCCACAGGTATTTAAAACTAAATATATAAAGCTTTTCATAGCAGTAGTTTTTCATTATAAGTTTTATAGATTTAATTTTACGAATAAAAATATAAAATATATTTTAGATTCTCCACCTCCATCAGTTACACTCTTAGAGGGAATTATGAAATTTCCAAATAAGTCTACAGAAGTACATTTTCAGAAAAGTGGTGTTAAATGTAAAGCTCAGATTTCTCAATACAAAAAACCATTTTTAAACTTAATTCAAGTTTCTGTAATTGAACTTGATGATAAATTGGAAATAAAGTTTTTTAACTCGGTCCATTTAAAACAAAATAATTTACACGAATGCAATATCAAAAATAAGTGTTGGATTCACAATCCTCAAGTGAATGAAGTAAATCATTTTTTAACTAAACTTACTACTATTTAATAAAGCTTCTCTAAATAAACGTGTTTTTTTAATTTTTAGGGGCCACTAGTTGTTTCTCTTCAGGAAAATGGAATCAATATTGGAGCAAGTTTGATACACATCAATGAATTTATTCCTGTTATATTGCACAAACTGATATAAACTTGAATTGAGGTTTAGAACATTTGAGAAAATTATTTATTTATTAACTGCTGCCTTTTTTTTAGTTCTTTTTGTTTGCTAACATTAAGACTGTGATATTAAGTAGTTAAAATCTGTTACTAAATTTTTGTATTTTCAATTTAAGGCAGTTTTCTAAAAAATTAAAATAATGAAATACTTTTATATTGTATATAATGTGAAAAATGTACAGTTTATTAAAAAATTATTTTTATATGAGTAATATATTTAAATTACTTTTTACAATTTTATGCAAAGTTCATCAGACATATTGCAAGTTTTTAACAAAATATTTTTACAGTTTACAAAATAACTATAAACTTAAAAATTAATGTATTTCGATCTTCATCGATTCACATATAACTGAAATAAATATTTTGTCAGAATTAAAAAAAATTAATTTCTTGATTATAATGGAAAAAAGATTTATTACCTTAACAGCATAAAATGGTTCATCTTATTAATAGTCCAAGATGATTCAACATCTTTATTAAATAAACGAATAAATCGTAGGTTTGAAATAAATATATTTTTTCGTTGTTCTGGTACCAGTCCCAGAACATCAAGTTTTTCTGAACTTAATCTAGAGTTTCGGTAAGAGTGAGAAACTACTGTTATTTCAGCAAACGGTTCAGAGTCTAAAAAAGGTCATCAATCATAAATTGTAGAAAAGTTGCTTTAAGTATTATTTACCTTTGTTCATCGCAATTGCAACTTCATATGGAAATGCTAAAAATACATCCTCCTCTTTTACAGCTATCAGCTGTTTCTGTTCTGAATTTAATGTGCTTGTTTTATTTTGTAGATCCTGTATAATATCATCAGTGACTAGGCCTCTAATACTTTCATAATCCTCTTGCGCCAAAGCATTTGTCACTACGACCAAAGCCTAAAATGATAATAAATATCTTTTTAGAATTTAGAAAAAAAAATGTTTAAACAAAGACTGACTTGTTTAGCTCCTTGCATAAACTCTATCAGAGAAAATTCTTTATCCAATTTTGGCAACATAATCTTAATTAACACTTGGTTTCTCAAAGTCTTGAAAAAAGCTGGATAAACTAATTTAGGATGCTCAAAGAGCGGAGGCAGCAAAATTTCATTATTTGGATCTTCCTGTGGACTCTTGGGTTCACTGACAATACGCCTACATTGTTCAACATTTGGTAAAAGTGTCCTTAACAATTTGGACTTTGCGTAACTGCAATAGCTAACAGAAGCATTGGCTCTGATGTGTAAATTAAAGTATCGCAGAGTTGTCTGAATGACTTTTTTGCCACATTTTGCATGAAACATTGCAACTCAATGTGTTACGAAGCTTCTAAAAAAGAGAAGTCTATTTAACCTCGAAACTTTAAAAAACACTAAATACTTAGTACAGTCAACCGGCCACGGCCCACGGCGCGAGTGTATTTAGCCAATCGCCACTCGCCAGTTGCCACTCGCAAGATTTTTATAAGGTCAGCTCCGAAATGAAATGCTCCGATATTCTGACAATGTTGCCGGGTTTTCGATAACCTTATAACGATTAATGAAGGGATACTGTAAATGTAATCTATACTACTCGTATTATAGTTATTTCTATATAGTAAAATATACGGTGTAGATTTTTGGTTATGACAACAACAAGTCATGAATTCCAAAGGTGCGCGTGTGTTTTCTCTTCTGCTGAGGCGAGATTTCATTAATTTTGTAACGAGGTTCAGTCACCACTGCCGAAATACTCATTCCCGAAGTTTTTTTAAAAACGATTTTATTCCGATCGTCGCACAGCCTGGAACTTCACTGTATTCTAGCAACTGTCCACCAAAGTGTTGGCAATGCGAGAGTCCGCATAAATCGGAGCTTTTTTGCTCCAAGTGCAAGGCCCTGCAGAAATTGCCGCAAGACCTGAACTATTTTGATATTATCGGTGTTAATAAGGAGTACAATGTTGATTTGAACGATGTGCAAAGGAAATACAGGCAATTGCAGACATTATTGCATCCTGATAGATACGGACAAAAATCTGATGTAACTTTTTAAATTGATTTAAATTAATTTTTTTTGTAGTGTAGGATTTATTCTTTATGTTTAAATTTGTCTTTTCAGAGGGAACAACAAATATCGGAGAACCTGTCCTCTCTGGTGAACAAAGCTTATAACACGTTACTTCATCCATTTGATCGAGGCATATATATGCTGAAATTGGAAAATATTTTTATTGATGAAGATATCACAAGTTCGGATCCAGAGTTTTTAATGGAGATAATGGAATTGAATGAAGAGGTCGAAGCAGCTTTTGAAAGTACAGACAAAATTTTAGAACTTTTACAAATGAATCGTAAAACTCTGGAATCATACAATAAGTACTGTTTCTTATATTATAGAAGAAGCACATTAAAATTGTAGAGATTAATTTTTCTGCTTTTTATTTTTAGGAAAATATCAGCAGCATTTTACAGTAAGAATTTTGAAGAAGCTAAGGCACTTTTAGTAAAAATGAAATATTATATTAGTGTAGAAAACCGTTTAAAAAAAGTGAAACAAGACTTAGGAATTGTTGAATAGATAGAACAATTGTGTGTAATTGATAATATTGTTTGTAAATAATTGTAAATATGTATAATAAGTAAAAGAAGATCAGAATTTGATAGAAAACAAATATATTATTAGATTTTATAGAAAAATTTTATTGATTATCCACTTTCCACTGTTCAATCCACTGACATATTCTATTTACATTTTCAATAGTCTGTTCTGGAGTATCACTTTGAAGTTCATGAAGAATCTCTTCTTTGTAAGATTCTTTTGCCTCTTCCAATATAGTTTGAAAGATTTCACAGTCTATATTATCTTCTAATTTTTTCCCAGTATATCCTCTAGCAACTAGTCGGTCATACAAAATAGTATTATTCGTTCTTAACACAAACACAATGTCAAACCATCTTTCTGGAAAGAAATCTGCTCCGTGATAATCTACTATTTTACCACCTTCGCTCATCATAGGTTCCATTAGATCTAGTAACTAAATAAACTATTTCATTATTTTATTCATTATTACATTCCTCATTATTCATTGCATACATTATTAAGAAAATAAAAAAAGTACCTGATCTTCGTTTAGAATTGGACATTGATACTCGTTATCATAAGATTCAACACATTTATTTTCAATGGCTAACTTACTAACATCCAGCCAAGTGAACCCTGTACGTTCAGCAAGCATTCGTGACATTTCACTTTTTCCAACTCCCGGTGTTCCTAAAAATTTGTTTTCCAAACAATGAAGCATACCATTTCAGTTGTTAATAAAACAAAAGAAGAAATGAACTAACACTTCTCAAATAAAGCTTAACGACTTGAATTACCTGTTATCAAAATATTTGGAGCTTTCCTAGTCATAGGAATCATTTTTTTCGATTTAAAAAGTACACCAGTACCAAAAAAAAAAGTCGGCAAATCCCCTGCAAAAATATAAAAACGAGGTTATCGCGCTTCCTTCTTCCCCATGCTTGATGCTTCTCTCGATTTGATTGCAAGCATCAACACATGGCCATAAGTGCGCTGATGTCGTGCTCCATGTGTTCGCGACTGTGACGTCACTTTTGAATGCTCCCACCGCGATCGGCTGCTCCGCTTGGAGCAAAAACATATTACCCCGCAGTGTTCGTCCCACAAAAGCAGATCCAGCAAATTTAGCAGCCAACGTCAACAAATCAAGTCCAGGCATCCCGTACGCCCGTAATTTTCGATTATTCGGTCAAGTGCAGGCCTCCGCTGCGCGCAAATATGTTTGTACCTATAGGTATACCTGCGCCGGAGCTCGAGTTTCGACGACGCGCTTGTTGGGGGGAAACATAGCGGAGCGCACGATATATATACAGTGCACGGACTTGCATTATCGGGCAATTGGCAGACGACAGTCCGACAAGTGACGTGCCGCGTCTGACATGTCAGCGCTCGCTCTCTCTTTTCCTCTGGAAAATTTCGCAAGACTTCGTGCATCTGCCAGGCGTTCGATGGCTCTTTAAATTACTTTTGTTTATGCGGAATATTGGGAGTCGCGCCGAAGTGTGTAAAGTAAATCCCCGACGACGAGTGTATAGTGCGGATATGGACACGCGCGAGCAGCCTCTCGACGTGTCTTTGTTATAAACATCGCGATGTCGATAAACTGTT
>JAWWEN010000020.1:2969258-2990237 GCA_035582955.1 Sycophila texana
AAAAAAAAAAAAAAAAAAAAAAAAAAAAACTGTAAAACGGCGCCGCGGGGCACAAGGATTACCCCCGCACTGAGTACGCAGGCCCGGTCCGGCCGGAAGGCCGGGGTAGTAGCGGTATCGAGCGGCGGCCGCGCGGATCGCGTGACCGGAGCCCCTCGCAATCTGGCGCCGCGGTCACTTGGTCACTCTTGCGCCTGCTTGCAGGCCGATCGCCGCCCGGGACGGGGCGGGAGGAGGTGCCGACGGCGGCGGCGGAGGCGGAGGCGGGGGTGGGGCCGCCGCCGGAGGAGCCGAGGCGCCCCAGACGCGCTGGCAGAGACTGAGGAGCAGCTGCCCGGGAAAGCTCGGCGCCTGCTGCTGGCCCAACATGCGCTGCCTCGCGTGCAGACGCGACCCCAAGGCCCAGCTCTGGCCCGGCAAGCAGGCCAGGGCCGCGTCCACCGCGCAGCTGACGCCCGACGCCGGCGACAAGCCCTCCAGGTGGTCCAGGCTCAAGGACGCGTGCAGGTAAGCAATATTTTTTACTTATTTTATTTGTTTATTTAATAATTGTACGGACTATAAAGTCCTTAAGTAGAAGGAGAAAAGCGTATATAGTAAACTAAACTGAATAACCTTAAAATTAAACATTAAAATTAATCTACGTGTGAACGATTTTAAAGAATTTTTAAATATATACGATTATTTCCTTCTTTTGGAGTGATAGGAGGGGTGTGAGATTTTTGCTTTGTTGAGGGCCTGGAAGTAGTGTGGGTGCGTATGTGCGATCGGTATAGTGTGAGAAGAGAGGAAATTTTTGAGATTTGTAGTAGTTGTAGTAGTAGTAGTAGTAGTGTGCATGTTTAAGTGGATTGAAAAATCGTTAAGGAGATCGCCGAATTTTCTAGACTCTCAGGCAATATTTATACTTTATTTATTTATTTATTTATTTAATTTTTTATTTTTGGAGAGAGTGGAAAGTTTATCGAGAAGAATTATATATTATTATTGTTGTTTAATGATCGTTAAGGAAATCGTCGAATTTTTTTAGTATTTCAGGCAATATTTATACTTTATTTATTTATTTTTTTGTATTTTTCGAGTGAGGGGAAAGTTTACCGAGAAAAATGATTACGATCGTTAAGATTAAAAAAAAGAATTAAGAAAAATCATTACAAAAAATTAAAAACCGCTTGAACAATGTTTAAATAAATAAAACTTAAAAATTCAGGAATTTTTTTAGATTTGCAGGTAGACTTAACAATTGTTATAAATGATGGCACAGCGTTTTTTTTTTTTTAAATTCACACTTGAATCAAATGTAACACCGATTTCTTTTTTAAAGTTCCGCAGGTAATTGTCGGTGCCAATTTAAAAGGAGGTCAGCACGTAATTCATTCTTAGCGGCTCGTTCTTTTTGAAGTGCGCAGATTGCATTGTCTTAAATGTGCATTATTTTCGCGAAACTCAAGGGTATAAATGAAATTCCACTTTTGTTTATAAGATGCCTATTAAAAGTAAAATAAATAAATAAACGATTTTTCGAGAAGGGTGCTGGAATAATAAAAAATTAATTAGTGAATCTAAAAGTATCGATCGCCAGCCACTTAAGTACTACTTAAAAATCAAGTTGGGAATACGCGCAGCTTACGGAAAACGTGGAGATTTTAATCTTATCCTTGAATTTCCAACTTTTTCTTCATAGCGATCTTTAACTTTATTTTAACGATTTTTCTATATTCAACAAGTCCACGTGTTTTAATTAAATTAATTCTATTATTGCATTTTCTTGCGTAAACTTTTATTGTTAATTGGTATGCGGTAAACAAATATTGTTTAAATAATGCCAAGTATATATCTTTTATCAAATAGTTATACTTGCTTGGATTGTAAAGAAAAGCTCAGTCAAAACAAATATGAATAGATGGATTTTAATTATATAAAAAATAATATACACTTTTTCTTTACATTAAAAAATCTTTCAAAAGTAAAAGTGAATTGAGATTTGAGAAACTGAAAAAATTTTTATTAAAAATTCGTATGTGCTTAAGGTACCGGAAGCTCCAATGTGCTTGTACTTTTTTAGAATGTCTAATTAAAATACTGATATAAGATGAGATCTTTAATCTTTAAATAAGAAATTAACAACTTATTTCAAATTCGATTCTAAAAAAGAATTATTTTTAGAAAATCATTACTGCAATCAATATAACGTTTCGCAAAAAAGTTCATTAACGATGCTTACAAGCTATAAGCTCTACTAAATTCATCACGGCCTGTTAGAATTTTTATCCTCCTACCAACTCCAAATAGACCTTGTTGGAAATCCTTTACCATTCCTTCATCACGAACCGATTTTTCGCACACAATTCGTCCATCACTCACCCACCAAAAATATCCGACAAATCGTTTCTCGATAAAAGGCACTCACAGTCTATTTCCATCATCTAATAAAAAAACAAGTAAATCTGAGAATTCGCAAACATTCCAACCACACAATCATCTGAAAACCCTCCCTGTAAATCTGAAAATGTTAAAATTCACTTACAAAATGTGAATAGTGACATTTTGTATGTGAAAATTTGTTCACATATTAAATCAGTGGACGATATTTTACATAAAAAATGTTACTATTTACATTTTCCAAGTAAATTTTACATTTTCATATTTAGCTCTCACAAAAAAAAATTCCAATTCTCTAAAGTTGAATTAGTGAAAAACCACTAATTCATAGTGACTGCGCACTAATTTGAAATAGTGAATATTTATTAATTTTCACTAATACAACTAAGTAGAAATTTTTTTTACTATCTCAATTAGTGAAATTCTACTAATTGATAGTGAAATTCTACTAATTGATAGTGAAATTCTACTAATTGATAGTGAATTTTACTAATTGATAGTGAAATTCTACTAATTGATAGTGAAATTCTACTAATTGATAGTGAATTTTACTAATTGATAGTGAATTTTACTAATTGATAGTGAATTTTACTAATTGATAGTGAATTTAACTAATTGATAGTGAATTTTACTAATTGATAACGAATTTCACTAATTGATAGTGAATTCTACTAATTGATAGTGAATTTTACTAATTGATATAGTGAATTTTACTAATTGACTAGTGGAAAATCTGTTCACTAAAAACATTAGTGAAATTTCCACTGATTCAACTTTAAAGTGAACCGGTCACCTTTCCCGTGACTCACCCGCTCCATTCACGCACCGCCTCTTCGGCAACCCCCATTCACCCAAGTCTCAAGCCAGCGACCTTCCGCAAAAAAATCCCTCCCCACCCTCCTCGCGATCTCCTCTCTCGCCTCTGCAACCGCCTTACACATACACATATACATAATATACAAGGGAGCGAGGAATGGGGAGGTTCGCCGATAGAAATCTGTCGGCGCGGACCGATCGATCGGCCGGCCAATTGGCGTCGCGTGCGCGCCAGTCCGCTGGTGGGGGGATCGATCGCGCACTTACAACACTCAGCGGGACTCTCGTCGGGGTTCGCAGGTGCGCGAGGCTGCGGGATGGTCGCTGCTGGCGACGGCAGCGAGCCCGGCAGCCCTGGCCCGCGCGGCAGCAGGTGGTGCCCGCCGACGCGGCCCGGAGCTGCTGCGCGCCGGAGCGCGGCGTCGGCGCCCTCTGCCGCAAGCTCCTCGGCAGGTGCAGCTGCCGGCCCTGCTGCCGGCGCGGACGGGCCGACGATCAGCCGCCGCAGCACACCAGGTCGATGCGCGCCAAGCACAGCCTCACCAGCGTCGTCGCCCCGCCGCTTTCAGAGGTGAGCTCGTCCTTTTTTCTTTCTTTTTTTTTTTACACTCTGATAGAAATAATAGAGGAGAGTTTACAGTACATTTAGTAACATGGGACCAGCCAAGAAAATTACTGGAAACTTTGGAAAAATTACAATTGCTGTAATTGGGGCAAATTTTACTATAAAAATTGTAATTTTTCTGAAATTTACTATGTAAATCTGAATTAGTGAAATTTTGATGTATATAGTAATACATTGCAGGTTAAAATTATCCCACTAATTGAATTAGTAGGATACTTTTCACTAGGAATATGTGACTATTCACTTAAGTTTAGTGAAATCGGAGAATTTTCACTAAATTCAGATTTAGAGGGTATAGCAATTTTTTTTAAACTTATAGTAATTTTCTTGACTTGCAAAGTCTGTCCCTATCTTACAAAATTTATTGTAAACTTTACCCTATTATTTTTTTCAGTGTACTCTCTAAATGAGAGAAATTGTTTTTTACGTACTTGAAAGTAGCGAGTCACTTATTCATATTTAGTGGAAGGATTTAATCTGTCAGATTGTACTTCAAAACTATTCGCGTTAAGTCGAACTTCAAAACTATTCGTGTTAACTCGAACTTCAAAACTATATTGGCGCTAAACTCAAACTTCAAAACTATTCTACTATTGAGCAACTTTTTTAGCAACTACTATGTTATTAAGCATTTAGCAAAATTATTTATTATTATGTCCATCGGCTACTGGTTGATTTTTGAGAACATTATAAACAACACAAGACAATATAATATTTAATTATTGTAGTTTATATATATAATAATACATAATTTTCTATAATTTAAACTATATAATTGTTTATTGTAGGAAACAAAACCAAAAATACCGGACGTGCTAGTGGAGCACAATTCGGTGATGCGAGGCGCAATTCCTTGTCTTCCGGTACCCGTTGCCTGGTTCTGCCTCATTATGAATGTCGTGATACCTGGTTCCGGTAATGTTTTGTTCATTTACTGTACTCTATTTATTAACCCTTCCTTAAAATATTTACATAAAAAATATTTGTTACTAACTCGTTGTACATCATTCTATTATTGTTTATGTTTGTTTATCATACGCAGGTACCATATTTAGCGGACTCTTCAACCTTTGCATGGGTCAGCCGAGATTTTCAGCCACGGCTAGTCTCAAAGCTAGATTCGGTGCCTTAATTGTCAATATCATCGTTGGCGTTAGCCAGTTCTTTACCGTACTCTTTTGTCTGGTCGGATGGGGTTGGAGCATTTGGTGGGGCGCTACTATGCTTCGTCTAGCCAGTAAGTTATGTTTCATTTCACTTAAAAGTCTTCTTAATAAAAAAAACAGTCAATCCGGCAGTGGATCTGTGAAAAAATTGGAAGTTTTCAAGTTAAATTTCGCGAAATGTTCTAAAAAATCCAGATTCGATGTCTGACCATACTCATATGTTACTACTGCGCGGAAGTAAGTTATATTTCATTTCACTTAAAAGTCTTCTTAATTAAAAAAAAAACAGTCAATCTGGCAGTGGATCTGTGAAAAAATTGGAAGTTTTCAAGTTAAATTTCGCGAAATGTTCTAAAAAATCCAGATTCGATGTCTGACCATACTCATATGTTACTACTGCGCGGAAGTAAGTTATATTTCATTTCACTTAAAAGTCTTCTTAATTAAAAAAAAAACAGTCAATCTGGCAGTGGATCTGTGAAAAAATTGGAAGTTTTCAGATTCGATGTCTGACCATACTCGTATGTTACTACTGCGCGGAAATTCTAGATTCTCGTAACCACTGAAAGAATTACGGAAAAAATAACAGTAAGACAGACTACGACTACACTGAATTCTATTGTACTATTATTACTTGAAATTTTGTATTTCAATATTTATAAAAAAATCACAATAATTTGTACGAAAAATTGATTAACTAAGAAAATAATGCAAAAAGTTATACCGAGCTTTTTTTTTTAAATTTTCCAGTACTACCAATAGTTTCATGATTAATTTTTTTCAATAACTTGCAGTACAGGTCGAGTAAATTTGAATAATTATTTTACATAAAATTATAAATTTCTGAAGAGCACTTAATTTCAAAATTACTCTCGTCAAATTTACGAGATACACGGCACTGACAAATACCATTAAATTAATTAATCAATTAATTAACAAAGAGATAAAACGATCGAGTTCGATCTACATAAACTCCAATATGTTTCCAGGAAAGTACAAGCGGTTCAAGGACTCCGAGGCCGCGGCGAACGACCCGGAGGCTCGAGGCGCGGAGGCGGCGGCGACCCTTCCGGCCCCGGGTATTCCGACCCAAATGCTCCGCGGCGTCGAGCGGGCCCGATGACTCCGATCGCCGCCCCACTCCAAAGCTTAAGAAAAAAAAAAAAAAAAAAACTCACGTCCTAACCCCGCCCCCCAAGTGTAAAACGTGCACGACACCGCTACCAAACTACTCGCATATCCAAGTAACCCAATAGTTTTTAGAACTTTATATATTTTTCCAAATGTCTTGGGCGTGTTGTGCGCGGGCTATACCCGCGTATTATACACTTAGCCCCTTTTTCTACCTACGCGCGAGTATTGCTCGAGGAATTTTGTAAGTGCGAGGAGATTTGAGTGCGCGCGCGCGCATGTGCATGTGATTATATTCATTGTTTCGATTTTAACGATCGTCTCTTTGACTTAATTATTTTTTATCTCTACGTCTTTATTATTAATTATACATTTATCGGGAGTATCGTTACTAATCGTGGTTGAGGGGCCTTTCAATGCGTAGCCTTTAACTGCTGTCCTGATGATAAATATTTGTATACGTTTGTTTATGTTATTTCATCACGTGAAAATTGCAATAATCAATTTTAACGTCCTCACAGGTTGACATTACTGGAGAAATTACTATAGTTTTTTTTTTTTTTTAAATTATTAGAAATTTAATGAATTTTACTGCAGCTTTTATAAATTTTATAAGAAACTATTCTAATTTTTCGAATAATTAATGATAGTACTTGTGAGAATATTTTAAAAAACTAATGACTATTACAATTTTTAGTAGATCTTTGAAAAATCATTTAAAATTAGTTACTAATATTTACTAATCTATGATAATTTCACTAATTTTTAGCACATTTCGTTTATCTTTAGTACGTTTCGCTAATATTTAGTGCATTCACGAATTTTAAGTTGAACTATAGAGTGTAATTAAAAATAAGAAATTAAGCTGAAAATTTGTTATATATATCTACTTTTAAATACGCTACGAAAGTGTGAGAGCGTTACGTTTAATTAAAATCCAGCATACGATAAATTATTCTTGATTAATTAAGGGACACTCTTTGTACGTCTGTACAATTTATTAACTAATTTATTTTTAAAGAAAAAAAAATTAATGACACGTTTGTTTATATATAATTATTTTTAATCAGGTCTGCAGTTTTAGGCTATCAATAAATATTAATTGTTAAGTTTTAATTTGGTTCGAGGCAGTAGTGCGCGATAAGATGGTGACTTATCTCGAATAGGATTGCATTTAAACTGTCACAAATAGGATTGCATTTAACACACTTTCAGGGAGATGACGCAGAACGAGGATATCCTGGATTTTCGCGCGAAGCGTGAAAAGGTACTATTTTATCGCTGATCCTAACGAAAATAACAGTAGTTTCAATTTATCGGCGGAAACTAAGGCGTTTAATGTGCCTTTCTTCGTAAGAGAAAAATGAAACTTCTTTTTTTCGCGTTTTTATCGTTAGAGACAATGATTTAGTCTGTAGTAATGAACACGTGTTTAAGGATTTTTATGACAAATTTTTAAAAATTAAAAAAAAAATCATTAATAATGAAATCTAAAAATTAGTAACAAAATTTGACGCAAATTGCCACTTTATTTATTTTTTTATTTATTTCAATTTGCGCATAACATTTAAACAAATCAAAATATCTTCTTAGGTCGAAACTTTTGCATTCGCATACATTCTTCTTTTTTTTTACCTCTTACTTTCATGATAAATAGATTTCTTTTGACAGAAGACAGAAAGAATCAAAATCCAAAATTCGAATAGTGGTCATCTCCTTGTAAGTGCTGTCTATTATTTAAGTAAAACAACACTCTTATTTATAATTATTTTACTTTATTTTACTCGTTTTTTTTTTTTTTATTTCAAACGTTTGATATTTATAAACATGGAAAAATGCGAAGCAGACGTTCCCATCAATATATTCTACTTAAAGTATACTATTGTTTATCTTTTAAAAGATATTTCGTATATTTACATTGACAAGAGTGCACCATTAAATGCAACGTGAACCGAGAAGGGACAAAAAGTACGAGAAGTTATAGTTGTTCATTTGGCAAAGTGCCAACGTGAATAGAAGGCATTTTGAAGAAAAAAAAGAGCTTTTAATATTTTTACATGCATCATACGTACATTACACATCTTCGAATTAACATTGTTTATGTACATATAAAATATACATATATACATGTATCTGCGGAAAAATGTTTAATACATACCAATTTTTAAATTATTTCTGCTTTATTATTCAGACCCCCTTCCCTCATTCAATTATTTATTTTAAAATAAGTATAAATAATTTTTTATTGTAACTTAATAATGAAATTTATATTTATTAGATATTTGTTTCTAACATATCTAGAAAACTACTATTGTTTAAAAAAAGATTAAATATATATATGATTTATTTTTTTTTTAAATCTTAAATTACTAAGAAAAAGTATGTGTTGACCTGATTAAACAAGTAGGCACTTACCTTTCTTTTATATACATTTTGACAGTAGTTCCAGCGAGTAGAAGTAGTGCAAGTACTCCCATGTACGATTTTGAAATTTAGACAATAAAAAATGAACTAAATTATGCAAAATTTGCTCAGCCAAACTCGAATATACAAAAATTTGAAAAATTTCAAGTGATTTCAAATAAATCACTACCGCATATATTCTACTACACTTCTTTTTAACACTACAGCAATTTATGGTCATATCAAAAGAGAAAAGAATAAATCAAATAAGTGACTTAAGAATAAAGTTTGTTTTGCCAATTGTAAAAATGTTGTATGAGGTCGGATAGTGTTGATTAATTACGCAAAAGAATAAATCGCGTATCGAATGCAATTAAATTGAATTGTTTGCATAAGCCTCTAAAATTTTTTGTTGCTAATCCATTGGATTGTCGGCGCGTCATTCGAAACATCCTCGTGGTGATAGTAGTCTAAATTGGATAATCTGGTCGTTGTGTGAATGATACACAAGGCAGCGGTAAAGTGTTCTCCTTTCTTTCCTTTCCATGTACAAGTTTTTTCAAGAATCGAAAAATAAGTAACACAAATAAATTTTAATTTTGATAATTATCTAAAATAAATTGTAATTTTGATAATTATCTAAAATAAATTATAATTTTGATAATTTTCTAAAAAAAAAATTTATTTTTAAAATTTTGGAAAAAAAAAAGGGAATAACTCGTACCGCTGCCTCTGTGCTGTATCGGATATAGGTATTGGTATATATTTATACATGCTCAGCATGGTGTGGGTGTCCAATGAATCGAGTCGTTGACGTTGGATACATTCGAGTAGTATATGTTTAATGATGTGACTTCATAATATATATGTCATTATGCACAAGTAGATTATTTGTTATAATAATAAACGTGTTACAGTGTGTAATGTGAATATTGTATAATAAGTCTAGAAAGAACCATTACAGTTACGAATAATTTAAAATAAATCTAAATAATAGAGTCTACATATCTATGTTGATATAGCGACTATACAGCGATGTAGTCTAGCGTTTATGTCGTTATGTCGTTTCCTTTTTTTTTTCCTCACACTCTCGGTCTTTTTTTTTTTTTTTATTGTTTTTATCCATCATGTTTCCCTCATTTGCCTTGTTCTGTTTCGTATATGTTTGAATATCTGCACTGCGTTTGCTTGCCTTCAAGAGTCAGTGAGAAATGGCTTGTTTCATAAGTGTTTTTCTTTTCTTTTTTTTGTTTTGTTTTTTGTATACGTGTTATATATTTTTATATGTTCATAGTTTTTCACCGACGTTTTTTGTTTGTTGGTTTGTTTGTTTTTTTGTTCTGCCAGTAAAAAATTGTACATTCCCATGTGACTTGCTTCATCAGCCGTTCAAGCAGTAAAAAACAAAATTAGCCATCGATGTGAGGGAACAATTCGGGGGAGACAAGGAGAAAGTAAAAAATAACAGTGGGATGTCGCCCGAGAAGATCAAGTGGTATAGTTATTACATGCGGTTAAATAAACGCGAGCAAAAAATACTTTGCAACATTCCATTTGATGTACAACTCGTTTACAAAAGTGTCTAATTGTGTGAGGGTGAGTCTCGTGTACGGTTGTGTACATATTATAATAGTGTCGCTGTGCTGTACGAGTTCAGTGTGTGACTTTTGTTTATGCAGTTTATGCTTTTTTTTTTTGTTTTTTTTTTCACTTATTTTTTTTTGTTTAAATTCCTTAGTTATATAAGCTTACATCGTACACAGTACATGTATAAGGTGCGAGTTTTTCGTCTATACGTGACAGCTGTGTTTTTGTGTTTTGATGCATATTTATTTGTTTGTTGCTTTTGTCATTTGACTTTTATACCTAACTTTATTTTTGTTGTTTTTTTTTTTACTTCATGTATTCATTATTGTATTTTCTTTTTTGTTCGTTCATAAAAAAATACATTTGCGTAGAAACATACAGAAACCTGCTAAAATAAAACGAAAGACTATGTTCTTTTTTTATTTGTTTTGTTGGAAACATCAAAAATTGTACATTCCCTTTCTTTTTCGTTTACTAAATTTCAATTAGGCAGCAGTTTCAATGCACGAGGAACATGTTTTATTTTTCTTTCTTCTGTATTTTAAAAAATATCGGGTATTTTGTGTGCAATTGTATATAAGTATTCTCTATTGTCGAAGAAAAAAAAAATGTAAATGAAGAGAAATAAAAGAAGAAATAAAACGCATAAGTGCAAGCACGTTTGAATATGTTTCTACCAGCCTAGTGAAAAACGAAGAAGGCGTGAGATTGAACGGTTAATATAATTGTAAGTGCTTCGGAGGGTATCAATTCAGAAACCAATTTTAATGCTTGTATTTCGTACTTTAGTTTTTCTATGTCGTTTCTTTTTAATAAGTATACATTGTAATTCTTTTTTTTTTTTGTTCTCCTTAATTCTGCTGTTATCATTTTTTTTTTTTATTACTTTTGTTATCTTTTAGTTATTTGGCAATTCCGAGAAGAGAGGAATAGAGAGAAAAGGCAGAGAAACAGCGCGAATCAACAATTCCACTTGTCAGTGTTTGAAATAGTAAACAAATCCGTTGTGCGGAGAAAACGTGTGTAAAGGTGTAAAGTAATATTATTATTATTTTTTATTTATTTTTTTTTCAAAGTGCATGTAAAAACTTTAAAATTCTTAAACCTAAGAAAAGATTATTATTTTTTTTTTTATTTATTTATCTTCGTTTCGTCGATGATTGATCAATGCTATTCTCATAATGTAGAAGTTCATTAGCACTTTATTTGTTTAATAATTAGAAATTTACATGATATCGTGCGAAGAAGGATATCAATTCGTTTCAATTGAAAAATTAATCTAAAAAATGCAATTTTCTTTTGATACAGCTAAGGAACACAAAATATAAAAGCTAAAGAACGTATTAAGATAAATTACGATAACAGTATTTACATGAATTGCAAAAATATTATAAACACTCGAATAAAGTTTTCTTTTTTTCTTTGTTTTTTTCTTTTATACATTCCTTTTATATACAAAACAATACGTTGGCGTGATTAATATTTTATTCATTGTCAATGAAATTTTTCTCTCAAGTAATTATTATTTTGTTCCCCATTATATTTTCAAAAAGGAAAAAGTCGTCTAGGAAATTTGGTACGAAAATGTACAAAAAGCGCGACACTGATTATTTCTCAATAGAAATCAAGATACAAAAAAAGAAAAAACGACTAGCTCGTTCATCGATGAACCGAAAGTACGCAATTCCGTTTCTCTTCTCGTCTCCTCCTCTTTTCTTTTCAGCAATTTATTATTTACTTTTATTATTTTCGCCTTAATGCGTTTCTTTTAAATTTTACTTAAGACTGCTGAATACTTAGTTAATTTTTTACGTTTTAATTTTTTTTTATCATCAGAATGGTGGTACATCATTTGGTAGGGTGCGCAGGGCTGCTAGGCACAGATAATTGACTCGCAAATTCAAACAACATTACAGCGTACGACATACAGTATAATACACATATTACATTTCGTCATTATTTTTTTTTTTTTTATCATTTCTCGTATTGTATTGTTTATCTCTTGGCTTTTTTGCTTCACCTCGTCTTTCCTCGAGCTACAATCGCTTTCAAACATTCGAAAAAATTTTAAACTTAATGCGCGTGGTCTCGTTTCAATGAACTTTTTTTTTCTCTCGCTGTCTCGCTTTCACTCACAGTCATTCTCTCTCTCTCGCTCGCTCTCTTTCTCTCTCGCACTTTCTCGCTAGATTTTTGTCTTGTTTTTTTTTTTTAGTTCAAACAACGCAGCGACTTATTTTCTGACGCGTGAAAGACTTCGCTTTCGTGATATACGATGTACTTTTTTTTTTCATCTAGAGATAAAACTATACCCTTAAAATACATTTATATAAGTTTAAATCATCATGCGCATAGTGCCATGTAACGAAATCCGTAAAACTCACGCCGTTTGCACTTGCACGTCCGACTTGGTATTTTTTTCTTTTTTTTTCGATGACAAGAACTTTCATCTTTTTTTCTTGTTTTTTTTTTATTCTTTTGTCGCGTCGAGTCACCGTGTACAAACAATTCATTTCGCTTCCGTTGCCGATCGTAAAACTTTATTTACGAGGAAATACAAGTGTGTCGATTCGAGTAAAAACTGAGTGAAAGTAAGACGCCTTGCGGATCTTACCATAGCACTGGTTTCGCGTGTTTTTTTTTCTTTTTTTTTTTTTTGTTTAATACAATCATTTGTACAAAGTCACTCGGGAAAAATTGGCTATTAA
Source organism: Sycophila texana (assembly GCA_035582955.1). Classification (NCBI taxonomy): domain Eukaryota; kingdom Metazoa; phylum Arthropoda; class Insecta; order Hymenoptera; family Eurytomidae; genus Sycophila; species Sycophila texana. The sequence continues at coordinate 2,982,077 of JAWWEN010000020.1, forward strand.
TAGTATCTTAACGACGTTCGAATGCAAAGGCAAGTATCGAACTCGAAGTGCGGATAATCGTCGAGACTCAATGCGCGCCACTCCTGATATCTGGTAATTTTTTTTCACTTACTTTTCTTTTTATAATGCGTACCTAATATTGTATACAGTCAACAAATCTTAATTCATCTAATTTGTCGTTTGACGCAGCAATGGGAAGACAGAGCTTAGAGACCCTTCCGGCTCAAGTGTGTAACAGACATAGGACAGATGGGAGGGACTTTTTTTTCTAATTCTTTTCTTTTTTTTTTTTTTAAGTAGTTCAACTTTGCATCCTCACTCAATTCCGACGGTATATTTACATTTTTCACAGCGACGTTTGTCGAATTCAGTTAGTCGATCTAGTTTTTTTTTTTTTTTTTTTAATTTAGTCAGCAGTCGAGTGGCTCGCAAAAAAAAATGGCCATTCAAGTAGCTTGCACTAATCCGTCACTTTTCACCGTTAAAAAAGTTACTCGCGTTTTTATTGTTTTAGGAAAAATCCGATATTTTCTCCTCGTCGTTTTTTTTTTTCTGTGGTTTCGTGTCGTACTGTGTGCGCATATCCATCGGAATGACTGATATGCAAAGCGCAAATAAATCCGTGGAAAAAACATCGTGTAGAATTCACATCAATCACTAGAGAACTGACATGACTACGGTCGCATATGCAAAGCAGACTTCAGCGTAGCGGCAATAACGAAGTTTGAGGACTGTACGCCACAGCCCCCATTCGGATTACATTATTACATACTTTTTTTTTTTTTTTATTTCACACGAATACAACGGAGTGAATGGTATACGACATTTTTTCCACCTGGCGGAGGTTGTAGTAGTAGCGGGGGGTCACAGATGAGACGAAGATATGAATTGTCAACAGGAGTTTTTTTTTTTTATTGAGCGACGAGTAGTGGGATCGGGGGTGTACCTCTACTACAATTTTTTTTTTCCTTTCATCTCCTCGTTTTTTTTTTCTTCGAGGGGCGGAGTGTGGCGTGTGTGCGTGCGCGCGCGTGTCGGGGGTGTGTGAGTGTCCATGTGTTTATTGTGTGTGTGTGCGCGCGTATATCACGTGTACATTATAATCACACGAGCTTCTTGTAAACAGGAAAATTTAACACTAGAGACATTGATATGACACGCTTTTGTGCCTTGGATGTCTATTTTCTGATATGTGGGACAGGTATGTGTCACCTATAATACTTGGGAACTAATATGCTACTACTGCGCTTCTGCTAGTTCTGTAACGTCTTCAAAACCGACCACTTTACTTTTTTTTTCCTCCCTTTATTTTTCTTCTTTATCTTTCAAGACATTCCATTTTACTATTTAGTCAACTTTCATTCACTTATTCAACTAATAACATCACATTGGAATGATTTTTTTTTTTTTTTTTTTGTTTGGCGAGGGTTGACGAACTTACTGGAATTTTTTGGCGCACGCGCGACCGTATTTTTATATGACGTAAAATGAAACTAGAAAAATATAAATACAATATTCTCGTAAAAAATCGTATAGTTGTACATGTTTTTTTATTTTTTTTTTTTATTTTTCAATGACGGACGCAGAGCGCGAAAATTCCGTACGTTCGCGAACCCCGGCGCGAGAAATGGTACAACAACGTCGTGGTTTTCGAACGTTACAAAAGAAGCGAAAGAAAAAGCGCATTGGCAGTATTACCCTACTTTACAATCCTAACAAAGAATAATTAATCGATTTTAATTAACCAGTGAATGATTAATTATTTAGTTAATTGAATTAACGATATGCAATTCTATTTTTTTTTTGTTTGCATAACTATCTAAGTAGTTACAAAGACGCATGAAAATGTATAATAATTAACGCACAAAAAAAAAAAACGCATATTTCGACTCGTCGAAAAAGTGTTCATACGTTCCTCCTCCTAACGCCTAAGACATCCGACTTTTTCAAAATCGTTGCCGTCATAAATAATAATAATATTAATAGTAATCATAATGATAATAATGATAATAATAATAATATTCCGCAAATACGTCATTTCATGAACAAAGTGTATTTTCTCAAAGCGTTTGCAAATATATACAAATATAATGAGAGATATGTTTTAGTAAGATTTCTTGTTTTGTTTCTCAAAATGTATTACTGTTAATTATCGACACAGATCAGCTACAGCTTATTACAACCAGAAGTTAGATGTACCAACGAGTACGATGACGTTTGTTTATTCAGTATCAACGCTCGAAGTTTTTCACGTATTTAATGACTCAATTGCCTTTTTGCGTAAAACCCGAAATACTGCATCGTTTATCAAATTCGATTCACAACTACCCTTATTCCTTTTTTGATATATATATTTTTTTTGTACAATACAGCTAATACAGAAAAGGATCGTTCGCCTCCTTTTTTGTTCAGTTTTTTTTTCTATTCTTGACTCTCTTACAATCTTATTTATTTCTAACAGTCATTTTCTTTAGTAAATGACGAGATATGCAATTTTTCAAATTGTTTAAAAAATTATAGAATCATCTGTATTGTTGTAATTAATTATCGTTAAACACCGGAGTATTTGGAAATTATTGCGCTCTTGTAAAGCTATATAAAGATATATCTACAATTCACACGATTTTCATGAGCGATTTTAACGCTAATGCGATAAACGTTTAGTTAATTCAAAATATGCTTACGAAAGAACACATTTTTAATGAGAAAATAATATAAACAATTTTTCTAGATATCTTTTTAAAAAGATAATTTAAAAAATAATACTAGTGCATTCGAGTATTCGTTGTCGTGTACACAGTTTCACGCGTAAATAGCTCAAGCCGATATTGACGAGAAAAGTCAGTTATTTTTATTACTACTTGATGCTGTTAATTAGTTAAGATACAGTCGAAAAGACTTAGGTGATTCTTGCGAGAGCTATGTCTAAATCGCGACAATAACTATGACCAAGTTACGAATATCTGGGATTTAAAAAAAGTTATTACTTTAAGTCGGATCGACGCGTGGACAGACAAGTTCAAACAAAAAATAACAGATCTGTAAGTTTTCACGTAAGTAAATAAAATGTTGGTTAGTTGTGCTCGTTGCAAACAGTGAGAAAGGAACTTTAGTTTACACGTTTTGATTATTTTGAATACGGATAATCGTCATATTTGCATTTCAAATTTTATGTAAATAAAAAAAAAAATCAGAATTAATAATTTAATCATAACGCGCATGTTATAATACAAAAGCCGATCAATTATTTTCTAAAACAACATTGTTTCTCTTGATTTCATTATAGCAGCTCTTTCCGTGATCACATATATACATCTACAAGTATTCTTAATACGATACGATAACGCTAGGTCTAAAGCATAAAAGCTTACAAGTTTCCACACTCGTATGAAATTCCTAGACATGATCAAAGTAACGAAACGATTTAACATAATATATAAGTAAATTGTTAATCCATTTAAACATAAACAACAGCAATATGAATGTAAGTCGCGGTAAGTCCTTAAATTGTCGCAATAGCGAAGACGGAAAAGTGTGAACGCGTGATGTGATAAAAAAAAAGAAAAGAAAATGCGAGCGAGTTAAGAAAAAAAAAACAGAAAAAAAATATATATATGAATATGTAATATGACAACGCGACGAGGAATCAAAAAACGGTAGGTCGGTAAAGAGAAGGCTACTCCGCGTGGGCTCACGTTTTAGTGCCTGTTCGGCTTTTCGCCTACCTCGATATATATAATGTATCATATATGCATATATGCATAAACTCTGTATGCACACAGAATATCTTGTTCTTATCCCTATAATGTTAATCGAATTATCGCTAGTGCATTGCGCGTTAACTCTAGGTATAGCGCCAGCTCGGAGCTCCCCTTCGGGGGGGGGACACTTGTCAGAAAAGTTCCTATTATTTCATTTTATTTTTTCTCGTTTTACTTTAGTGAGCTTCTACGCACACACACACAGTGCACAACTTACGTTCTAGTAATATTGTAACAAATATTGCCTCGAATATAAATTGTTCATAATCTTGATTTCATTTAGGACCCAGTTTCTCACGCCCAGTCACTCGTCCACTTTTTCTTTCTCGCTCTCCCATTCTTTCGCTCTAACTCTCTATCGCTCTTTCTCTCTCTCTCTCTCTCTCTCTCTCTCTCGCTTTTTCTCTCACGGTCGCTCTTGCTCTCAGGCGCGCGCTCTGCGGACAAAAGTTTTCGCTCGCTCGAAAATCAATCGTTAATCTTTGTTTTTTCTCTTTTGTTTAAATTTTATTTTGTCTGTTAAATCTTTTGTCACAACCCTCGAACAAGTCATCTTTAAGTGAACGTGTATGGCCAGGCCAATAACCCCGACGTGGTTGTATATTACTCTCGGTCTTAATTCGCCTGGGCAAAAAAAAGAAAAACCGCCAGCTTTGCTTTGAGATCTAAATATCTCCCACGTTTTCTTTTCTTCGTCTTTTTTCATTTTTTTTTTTTATAAAAACTTGCGCGCCCCGGGCCTCGAAAAAATCGGAACCGAGGAACTTTCGTGTCTAATGTACAACATACAAGTTGAACTACTGGTGTCGTCGTTCGTCCATATCGCCTCTATCACTCGGCGCGTGCACACCATGTGTATATATATATATAATAATTATATATATATTATAATAATTATCGTCATGCGGCTAGCGAGTACGAGATCGACGTGCTCCTCGTCGGTGGCTCGATCGTCAGAAGCGCATTTTATAACAGGATAGAGTGAAGAGTGTGGAAGTCGCTGCTCTCTCGGGTGATCCTCGCAGCCTCGCGATCATCATCATCGTCATCACCATCATCATCATCGTCGTCTTCGTCGTCGTCGTCGTTCGTCGCAATCTGAACACTACAGCTGCTTTTCTCGCGCGCACGCGAGATAGAGTTAGTAGGGCCAGAAGGCGGGCAGGGGTGGCGGGGGCGGGGGCGGCTGGTAGTGGGCGGCGAGGTTGGGCGCGGCGATGAGGAGGCAGGCGGGCGGCGGGGGCAGGGGCGGCGGGTGTGGAGGCAAAACCGGGGACAGTGCGAGAGCGGTGGCTGCTGCTGCGGCTGCCGCTGCCTGCTGGGGGCCGCAGAGCGCCGGGCCCAGCCCGAGCCCGAGACCGAGCGCGGCTCGCTGGCGCTGCTGCTGCTGCTGCTGCTGTTGCCGCTGTTGCTGCTGCTGTTGTTGTTGCTGCTGCTGCTGCTGCTGCTGCTGCTGGCGCTGACGCTGCTGGCCCTGGGCCTCGCCGTTCTATTCCGAGTCCTGCTGCATTTTGGCGTGGCCGTTGTTGGCCGAGGCGGTGCTGGAGCCACCGGCGCCGCTCGGCGGGAAATTGGTTGGTATGGTGCGCGACGACGAGAAGCACAGCTTCATTATGTACGGGAACTTGCCGTCTGTAAGTGGGAAGAGAATTTCAAATTGCAGAGAAAGATGGTTAGCGAGTGAAATCGAGTAAAATGAGACTTAAATACGTTGTGTGTTTTATGTCTAGACTGAGAGAAATTTCTATAGTAAAAATTACTATACTCTACGAGGGTCGAGAAAATGGTCAGAGACTGATACTACACGGAGAACAATTTTCCATTAAAAATTACTATAGTTTTCCCTAAAGCGAGGATAAACTTGAACTATAAAAAAAAATTGCGATAATGCATAGCAAATTTTACTGTAAATACAGTAAAATTTAATATAACTATAGTAATATTTAGTACAACTATAGTAAAATTTGCTGGTTATTATACTAATTTTTTTGATAGTTCCAGTTTGTCCGCGCTTTAGGTAAAACTATAGTAATTTTTTAATGGAAAAAGCTTCTCCGTGTATGAAAAAATTACCATACTTTATAGTAATATTTGCCAAAAATACAGTAAATTTTACCAGACAGGAGTTTTTACTATACAGAGTAGAAACTTTTTTCATAATACCAATCTGTGACCACTTTCCCGTACAGTATAGTAATTTTTACTAGAGGTACAGTCATTTTTACTAAACATTTCTCTCAGTGTATGTTAATCTGAATTAGTGAAGTTTCTGCAATTTCAATAATTTAACTGATTTTAACAGTATCTCACTAATTAAATTGCATTTTACATGAAGGGTATATTTATACATCAAATTTCACTAATTCACGTTACTTTGTATACTAATTAAATTTAATGAGTACTTCATACAATACTGTCGCCATGTTATAAATCACTTGCAATCAGAAAATTAACAAAAACTATTAACTAATAAAATAAAGACAAAAGCACAATATTTAGAAAAAAAATCTTTTCTTAAATAACATGAGTATGTTCTTTTCATTTTTGTTAACTATTAACTATTACTGTAACTGCGCTTCGCTCGATGATTCTTTTTTACAATGAAAAAGAAACCGTAACTACACCGAATGTCTATTTTCTTGCACTTAAATATCACTGATGGAATTATTTGTAAATTTATTAAACATTTAGTTTTTTCTTTATTAGATTCAAATTTTCGCAAAAATATGACATACCTATACATATTTTTTTCTGAGTCGGCAAAGACATTTATCTGATATTTCACATTTTATTTATTTATTTTTTTTTTTTTTGTAGTTTTAAATCTGGCACTTTTACTGTAGTCTGAACATACTCTCAATTATTTAAAGCAAAGATTAATAATTTAAAAAATGTACAGATCGATGATTATAATACATTCATACACCATCCGCGATGAATATTTAACGAAGCTTATAAACACTTTCATTCGAACTTTTTTAACAATCCGATTAAACATTAACTTCAAGCTAAAAGTTATAAGAAAGTTCGCTCGGGCGGATGAATAAAATATCGAGAAGAAGCCATAGTATTATAAGAACATCGTCGTCTCACTACGAAAATATCCAGAATGAAAAAGTTTTTAATCCCCTATTCTCCTCGATATCAAATTATAATTGGAGCGCCATAAATCCAAGCATCAAAATTTTACGAAACACATCTGGGCGGAAAATTCATTGTCAAGTTTTAAAACACGGCCACTCGCACACGCAGCCTCGAAAACGAAGTTTCAACAAATACTCCGACAGAGAATTAAAGAGAGAGAGAAAGAAGCCGCCTTAAGCGCTTAAAACGGCCCCGACTCTCCTCATAATTAAGTATTAGCCGGGCGCATCCGGTGAAAAATCCGCTACCCTCGCCGGAAAGTCGAGAAAATGCGCCGGGGGAGAGACCCCCCCAGGGGTAGAGAAGGGTCTCCTCCTCGCTTGTCTTTTTCTTTTTCACGACGAGGGTATAAAAGCCGTACTCACTGCTGTTCTCGAGGGCCGTGTGGTTGCACTCCATGATGGCGGCGACCGCGGTGCCGACGCTGCTGAACTCGATGAGGCCGGAGGAGGAGCGCTCGGACTTGAGGGGGAAGAGCTTTACGGTGGTGGGGGCCTCGATGCCGTGCTCGACGAACACCCGGTTCACCGTGTCCTCGGTCAGGTCCGGCGGCGTGTTGAAGAAGTGCACGATCTTCGACGGCGGCTGTATTCGGTTCTTGTTGGCCATCGCTGGATTCAGGAACCTGCAATGTTTTTTTATAGGCTTTAGTTTTCGTTGGTGGGTTTATTTTTTGCGCACGCTGAGAGAATTTTTCTCGTAAGAATCGCGGCGATTTGACCGTAAAAATTACGTGAAAAAACGTAATCGTGCGCTGAGAATTTTCTTGTAAGAATCACGGTGATTTGACCGTAAAAATTACGTGAAAAAACGTAATAGTGCACTGAGAGAATTTTCTCGTAAGAATCGCAGTGATTTCCCCGTAAAAATTACGTGAAAAAACGTAATAGTGCACTGAGAGAATTTTCTCGTAAGAATCGCGGTGATTTCCCCGTAAAAATTACGTGAAAAAATGACTGAGAGAATTTTCTCGCAAGAATCGCGGTGATTTTCCCATAAAAATAACGTAGAAAAATGTAATCGTGGAAACATGTAATCGTGGACTGAGAGAATTTCAATTTTCTCGTAAGAATCGCGATGATTTTCCCGTAAAAATTACGTGGAAAAATGTAATCGTGTGCTGAGAGAATTTTCTCGTAAGAATCGCGTTGATTTTCCCGTAAAAATTACGTGAAAAAATGCACCGAGAAAAAAATTTAGTTGGATCAACGATCGCGCTGTTAAATACTTCCAACCAAAAAAAAGCTGTTAATTCA
>JAWWEN010000020.1:3022107-3055269 GCA_035582955.1 Sycophila texana
GGAGAACAATTCAAAAATTTTCATGCGACGTTGCAAATATTTGAATTGTTCTCCGAGTTTCAATTCGAGGCGAGTGTTCATTGGATTTCTTTCCAAAAAAGATATTCAATAACTGTTTTCCTCGAACGGAGCCACCCCGTCAAAGTTGGTAGGACTTGCGCAGATGGCGCTGCTCATATCACAGAGCAAGGCATGAAGTGCCAGCACTGCCAGCTACGGCTACGGGCCCATTGTACGTCATTTCTCAGATTATAAGAAAGCTTTGCAGTCGAAGAATAAGCTGTACATAAAACCATTCAGACTCCATAGTGTATATTAAACTTAAAAGTGACTATTATTAAACTTAAAAGTGACAGAGTACTGTTAATATTAACAGTGTGTCTGCAGCGAAAAACGAGCAAATTTGCATTGCGAAGAAATAGATTATTAAGTTAATATTGAGGAGCGAACGAGGCTTTCATTTTCATTCGGGCAATATTATATGTCGTAAAAAAACGTAAGAAATGGGGGGCATTAAATTTGTCTTTTTTGACCTAGAAACTACTGGACTCTCGGATGAGGATGAAATAATTCAGGTGTGTATATTATGTAATATTAATTTTCAATTGAATTCCGGTAGTATCTCTGTATGGGTACAAGAAAAAAAAGCTTCCTCTATGAGGAAGCAAAAGCATATAATACGAACTTGAGGAATTTGGCAATGTTTGTACATTTTACGTAGCACATTATAGCCTTCAATTTTTTTTTTCTGTTTCTGAGAGCCTATATAGTTCGTTTATGTTTCATGAATTTTTTAGATTTTCTGTTAAAGTATTATAAATTTTTATTATTTATATAAGTTTGATAACGTAATGTAAAAGTTATTTGGTGTATTATCATTTCTAGTAGCAATTTTTAATGTAAAAGAAATCCTTCCCTGCATCCTGTATGTTTACATGTGTAAACAAAGTATAAGATTTTCGAGTTTGATATCAAACAATTTTTTAAATTTTAGATAGCAGCTTGTACCTGGCAAACACGCTTTAATGTCTACATAACTCCAAATAGGCCTGTACATCCAAGCGCATCTCAGCTTACAGGATTTGAATTACGTGGAAATAGATTGTTTTTAAATGATAAAGCAGTCCGTAGCATTCAACCTGTAAATGCTTTTAACAACTTTATAAAATACTTAAGACGCTTTAACAGCGACATTATTTTGGTAGCTCACAACTGTTTTGGGTAATTTAATAACTTAACTATAAAATGTTTTAAGTTTATTATATATTTCATATATTAAGTGTAATTTTTTCATAGATTTGATATGCCAAGAATTTTGAAGCTTGCAGAAGAATTAGGATTTGTTAATGAATTAGATGATTTACTATTTGGATTTAGTGATTCACTAGTAACTTTACAATCTATTTTAAAGTATGAACGGCAAGGTAAAGGCAGCTTTACCTTATCAGCTTTAGTTCAAGATTACTTGCCCAATCAATCTACAAATAATTTGCATAATGCAAAAATTGATGCTCAACTATTACAATTATTATTATTTAATAGTGTCCTAACAAGTAGAATTAATAAAGAGCAAATGATAGATACAGCAAAAAGCATGGAGGAGTTTTATAATCGGAAAGGAAGAGACATAGAAGAGGTAAAAGCAAAGGAAAGACTACTAATATTTCTGCAGTGGGATGTTTTGCCAACTTGGGTTATCAATAAAATGGTCCAGGCTGACATTGATGAAGATCTCTTATGCGAAACTTATCGTAAAAAAGGATTTGAAGGAATACGAAGATTATTAGCCCAAAATTATAATGGCAATTCTTGTGTAACAAGAAATAGATCTATTGTTCAAGAACTGTGTAATTTTTTACAATGTAATATGAATATTAATGGAGACATAACTGATGATACAGATTCATCATCAGATTATTACTAGAGATAATTACTAATATGATAATACAAACAATGATTGAGTGACAAATTATCTACTAAATCTATACTTGTAAGTTCAATATACTTTTTTTTTACTATTTTAATAATTATTTTAATAATTAGTAAAAATACAAATAAATATAGAAAATATTTATGCATAAAATTGGTTAATTCAATCACCCAGAAATGCCAAATTTCCACTTTCAATAACTATGATGAGATTAATATTTGTGTAGCTTTTTTTACTCGCGAAGAAAAATATCAATATTGTTATTCTCCTATAATAAAAATAACACTAATCTATAATTTAAGTTGCAATTTACAATATACTTTTTCAAAAATAATTTGCAATTAATTTTTGTTATTGATTTATTTGTTAAGGATATTTAAGTTAAAATCAGAGATCTTTCATACAATCATATAGTTAATTAAAGACAATGTTAAAAAAAAATATATCAAATAACATCATACTAGAAATTTAAAGAATTTTTTTTATAACAAGCTACACTTGTCTTCCTAACCCTTAGACATTTTATTAAAAATATTAATTAACTTAAACGTAAAAATTTGAAACATTGATATTATTTGTACTCCAAAATTTATATTTCTCTATTTTTTCAATCACGTTTTACTCATACTTCTTATAAACTTTCAGCTGTGCAGTGATATTTTCTCCACAATTAAAATTAATCTCCTTTTAAAAAAGATTCAAAGTTTGTAAATACGAATTGAGAAGGATAATCTTTAAATATTGATTAATTAATATTATGTGTAACTAACTATTCCAAAGTAAATAATATCAAAATCAAAGTTTTATTATCACGTACATTGTACAGCCACATAAGAAAATGCAGGTCATTTGATTTTCTCTAGTACGCTAGAAATTCTAACTATTTTAATATTCTTTTTTTGTCAGAATTTTATTGTCCGATGTCAAGCATCTATTCAGTCTTAAAAATGCATTTGCAGACAGCGTTTCATAAAATTGAGCCACGCATTTATTTCCGTTCAATTAGCATTTATAGATGTTTTTGCACAAAAGGGACCTGGATAAGAGAATCCTAGAAATTATTGCGTCGTGAATCAAGTTTTCTTATTCTCTAGTATAAATAAGCAATCGTCGCGTCAAGGTCACCTGAATCTTTCGTACATACGCAAGACCCTACTTGTTTATAAATATTATTCGGCGCGAATATCGAGTGTTCGAGTGTGGATTATTGTCCTCTCATTCATGTGAAATTACTTAGCTAATAAATTCAATTCATCGTGTTATCACGACGAGATGTAAAAGGACACCCTCAGGTCAGCGCTACATACACCAGTCGAAATAGTACAGTGCCGCTGAGCGCTTGGTGAGAAAAATCTATCCCGGGACAAAGAGATATTAAAATTTTCAAAAACCATAAGTGCAATTAATTGAAAACTACGGAATCGAGAAGGATTTACGAAGCGAAGTGGTGAATCATCGCATGTCCTTTCCGCTTTATTGATTTTCTTTATGAATTTCAGTACTGGAAGTACAAACATGGGAGACGTTGAAATCGTCATTCTTGATGTGGAAACTACTGGATTCACGAAGGATGCTGAAATTATTCAGGTACGTTTGTAGAAAATCTTTTACTTATTCAAGCATTCTTGAACACAATAGAAGTTTCATTTGCCTCGGCTAATTTATGCATTATTGTTATAGAGGTTGTAACTGGCTCAAAGTATGTACTAAAAGTTAATTTTTAGTTGAGAATTATTATTTCAACTTAAATGGCATTATTTTTAACGTTTTGTATTTACTGTATTAATGTATTATTGTAGAATATTAAAATTAACAATTTAAGCTGTATCGGGTTAATATTTAAATTATTTATTTCAATGTTTTGCATCGATTCACTGTAAAAAAGAACTTATTAAATTTGTTCCATTAAATTATGTAAACATGTTAGATTTTTAAAAGAAAATTAATTTTTGGTACTGACTGTATAATAGATAGAACATTCTAAAGTACTAATGATTCTTCAGAAGTGTAATAAAAATCTTATTAAATGAATTATAGTATAAAATAATATTTAAATTTACACGAAAATACCATTTTATTTATTGCAGATAGCAGCTAGCAATGGCAATTCATCATTCAATGTTTATATTACCCCAACTAAGGCCATTCATTGGAAAGCAACTGAGGTTACTGGACTTGAATTCAAGAATGGTAATTTGTTGTTGTATGGCAAACGAATCCACAGTATTTCTGCCAAAAAAGCTTTCAAAAGTTTTATAAACTACTTAAGACGTATTAAAATAGAAGTAGTTTTGGTAGCTCACAATTGCTTTGGGTAATTAAATTAATTAATAATAAATTTTTTTAGATATTACTTATTGTCTCATATTAAATATACTTTTTTAGTTTTGATATGCCAAGAATACTGAAACTTGCAGATGAATTAAAACTCCTTAATCAATTTCGAAAGTTTGTTTATGGGTTTAGTGATTCATTGGTAATTTTAAGATCTATTTTGAGTGAGCGGCGAGCAGGAAAAGGAAAATTCACCTTAAAAGCTTTGGTGCAAGATTTTGTGCCATATGTAAATACAAATAATTTACATAATGCTCTACACGATGTACAATCATTGCAATCATTATTATTTAAGAGTGGACTGGGTGTAAGTGAGGACCTAGTTGTACAATGGTCAAAAAGTATTGATCAGTATTTCCGTGAGCAAGAAATTAAAAAGCAGGTGACAGAAGCCAAACAAAGTCTACAATACTATAAAAATACTCTGCCTACTTGGATAATAAATAAAATGGCTAAGACTAGAATTGACAGAAGCCTTTTAAGAAACATTTATGACAAAGATGGATACGAAGGAATAAGGAGATTATTTTCAAAAAACTATTATGGTAGACCTCGTGTGACAAGAACCAAAAAAATTATAACCAATGTATGTAATGCTATACATAATGATCTGTATGTGACATTTTAGAAATATGATATAAATCTTTTTTATATTTCATTTTCTAAAGTACTGCTTATTCATTTATAGTCAATTTTACGTACCTACAAACCTTTATGTTTAAATAGTATAAATTATAAAATTTATGCTTTGAAACAGTTGTAAACGTATTTCCTTTTTAATTTTTTTATGCTAATTTCCATTGAAAAGAATTAAGTTTTGATTATTACTTTTCAATATAGTCACTATAATTTCCCTTGAGCATATCTAACCATATGCAAAAAATTATCAATTAATATTTTAGTAAAATATAGTAACGAGCATAAACAAATAATAGAAATTTTTTTTCATCAATTCCTTAAGCAGGAATCTAATTTGATTTATTTCTATTGTCTTTGACCTGAACTTGCAATTGTTGAGACATTAACAGTTTTTACAAACTAACTATTTAAATGAAGCTTAAATAAGCTTACAATATTTCCTTTCTTCTGATGTAACAGCAAATTTCATTGAATATCAAAATATGAATATGTAAAGTATTACCTTAGCCTCTGTAACATTTTCAGTCGTTGTAGCGTCGTCAGAGCCCGTCGGCGGCGGAGGAGGCGGAGGAAGCATTTCTTGGGCTCGACTCGCTGCTAAACTTGCTAATTCGTGCATATTCACGTACATTGGTTGCTGGAAAATTAACGGCTGGTGCGTTGCTAATTCTGCAATAAATCATTAAATTCATTAGTTGCAAATTTTAATTAATTCGCAATATTTTAATGAATCTCTGCGAAATCTCGCAATTAATATGAATATTCACACACACACACACACCTTTTGCCAGATGAGCCGGTATAGGCAACTTGGCTTTCCCTCTAGGACTATCGGGACCATATCTTTGATTGGCGTTATCGGTCGAATCGATTCTCGCCGGAACAGAAGGCCTCTCTAAACTGGAGCACCTATTTGGAATAGGCGGCCTTTCGCGGCCAGTACTGCCGCTGCTGTTTTTTCTTTGTTGCAGCTTCGCGGAATTTTGCTGAATATTGACGGCAGACGCGGAAACTGGGGAAGCGGGTTGACTGTGGCAAGAGCCGCCCTGCTCCGGTGCTTGAAATGTATAGACACTGAGCGCCGGCCTTTGATGTCCTTTCTCGTACGCTACATCGAATTAGAAAGAAAATCATGTTAAGTACTTTGCGCTCGAGTACTAGGACAAGACTTATTTACGTAAGACGATAAACGAAATGGACCTTTTTTTCTTTAATTTATGGAAAAATGTTTAAATTAAAAAGTAATATGTATTAAATGCTGTAATAATTATAATTATCTCTTATAATTATCTTTTAATTTACAAAAATATTCAGATAGTAATGGATTAGAAAAAAAGATATTTTCAATTTATCACCTTCATTTAAATTTTTCTTTTCAATCTTTTGGCGACTTACCAGAGGATATAGTATGAGGCCTCTCGTTCGCTGCACTGGGATCTTGCGCTTCATATTGAGCGTGTGCATTTTCGCGTTGAAGATCTGGCCACGTAGAAGTGGCCGATGGCCTAGGATTTCGGTCGTTCTGCGCCAAAGTACAAGATACCTAAAAACATCATAGAAACATTAATACCTATTCACAAAATGATACATAAATCACTTAAAATTCGCTTACTAGCTTTAACATTGAAGCCCATCAATAACAATCTGAACAAGACTATCAATAGCAGCAATAATTAAAAAAAAAAAAAAAAAAAAGAGGCATATACATCATTTTTTAAAAATGTAATCAATATATACACTTATACAAAAATGCAAGCAAAGTAAGAACTATAAGTAAATGATAAACGCTACGCCATACCTGCTTTCTGTAGTACACAGGTTGCGAATAAAAAGTTTCCTGGAGGGAAGTGAAGCCGGAGTCGCGGGAGCCGCTGTTGATCGAGCGACGGCAACGCAGCGTCACCATACCGTTGAAGGGCTATAAAGAGCAGATACAACATTGACCACTACGTGTATACAAAAAAAAAAGAGGAAGAAAAAAACGGAGTGCTAAGCAGATTCGCCTCGTCGCCGCCACCTCGCTCGGCTGAAGTAAACTCCTGCTGTTCGACAGCTGCTGGGCTACCGATAAACGGGCAACTACCAAGGCCGTACAACAACATGCCGTACATAATGTCCAACTAACATCTAATAACAACGACTTTTTTATCACGTTACGCCCGTGATTCACTGCATCTACGATTCGACTATTTGTTTCACAAGTAACAGAATCGTTTCGTTAAATACGGTGTCTGTACAGTGAGATAAAAAATTGACTCACTTTTTTTTTACGTGTATGATATAAACGATTTAGTGTATTAAATTCAGATAACAAGCAAGTTTATTTCATACCACGATAAATTCAATAATAACGTCAATAACGAATTCTACTATCCGATAACTTCTCTAGTGTGTTAAATGAAAAAAAAAAAAGAAAGATTTTCTTCTTTTCCCTGTCCGATATTTGCGTCGAATCGTAGCACAGCGTATCACTGGAGTGACTATTTGATGAGCGGCTTGCAGGTAAGTATTACCTGTTGAGAGATGGATCTGTGCCAAGCGGACGAGGGGTGCCCGGCCGAGGGACTGGGATGACTCTTGCAGGATCCGCTACTGCTGCTCGTCAGCGAGCTGATCGAGCAGACGGAGCTCTTCCGGGAGCCAAGCGAGAGCGAGGGACTCGAGGGTGGAGTGGCCAGAGACCATTGAGCAGCGTCACGGCCCTTAACGTCCGTTATCACCTGCTCCGAAGCCGGCGGCAAGTGCTGCGGTGACGCGGCGTGCTTCTGCAGTTGATCGGCAACCTCTTGCAGATGCGTCAGTTCCATTAACATCGCTATTTCTTCGTCCTAAAGAGCAAATGAAAGATTTTTTTTTTAACATTTTTTTCTCTTGTCTAGAATAATTGTCTGTGCCTAGAATACCTAGAATATGCACTGTGAAATTGATCAAGTTACGAGATTATAGATGTTAATATTCATTCAAAGTTGTTTAATCTATGTTTTGTTAGTAATAAGAAATAAAATAAACATTTGCATTTTTTTCTAATTAAGAATGATTCTTAAGAGATTCTGTAATCGTTTGATTTTAAATGATTTAGGTGTATAAAAACAAAACATTCAAAAATTTTTTAAATACTTTTCACATAATTATTCACAGAAAGATTAAGTAGTTTGTTGACACAAGATACTTACCAACACAGGCTTTAAAAATCTGGCAAATTGACAAAATCTTCCTCGTTCTTCCAATAGGGCTGCCCTCACAGCTTTTCTCTCGGTCTCCTCTAATGTTTGACGTTTTTCTTGAACAACAGCAGCGGATGACTCTAACAATCTGCCTAAATCGCCATCGCAAGCAAAATTGGAGGCATTGCTCTGACTAACAGCGTGTGGCAAAGTGCCATAAATCTGTTGTTGCTGCAGACCTTTGCGCACTTTCTTTTTTTGCAATCTCAAAGTATCACTGGATGTCTTTTTCAGCTCTGTTCTGGCCTTTTTATATTCTACAATGAACAATTTGAAACAGTTTAAAAATTAAATTAATAAAATTTTCAAAATCTTAATTGAGTATGAACAATAAATTTACTAAGTACCTTTTGCATGCTCCTTATCAAGATAAACCAGTGACTTTTTCCAATCTTCTAGCTTCTCTTGCAGTGGCAAAACCAAGCAATCCATAATAGCACTAAATAAAAAGGTTGTTAATTAATTAAATTAAAATTATAAGAAATGAATAAATTAATTAATTGACATAATTTATTCACATTTAAAGAAATAAAAAATAATACAAATATAAATAAAACAGGCGATGCATTTCCAATTACCTAGTAAATGACTTGACTCTTGTCTCTACTGCCTTATGCCGAAGGCAAATTCTCGTAAGAGCAGTTCCAATTTCTCTAGTAGCTCCTGCGACAAGTAAACAAACCGCGTGTCATTTAACATCTGTTAACTTTTTTCCACTCCACAATAAATTAACATTTGAAACAAACCTCGCGCACTCGTCGCAGCATCCGCAATCTTCTGAAAGGCCTCCAGATACGCGGAAATCGCCAAAATTGCGGCTCTACAAAAACACAAAAACAAACTGTCAACACTGCGCTCCTTTTTCTCCGTTTTTTTTTTTTAAAGGTTTTTAAATTTAAAAAAAAAAAAAAAAAAACAGAAAAGCAAAACGTAAGACTCACTTCAAACAAGTGTGCAGCTTGGTTGCCTTGGAGATGAGGTCCTCCCAGAGAGGTGCTCCATTCTGCAACAATGAGGAATAACAAAATCCGATGAGGCAACGCAACAAAGCTTTTAGGTAGGAACTCAGGAAGCGACACGGTGCAATGTACGCGTGTGTAGGTAGGTAGTTTCGCCGTAAAAGGCGCTCCGCAGTCTCTGCCACTGGAGCGAGCGGAGCACATATAGGAGCGTCGGAGAGACAGAGAGAGAGAAAGACAGAGGAGTCGCAGTCGAGAGAAAGGGACAGAGGGAGAGGGAGTGTGCTTTGCGAGAAAAAGTTGTGCCCAATTGTTTTCCCCTCACAACTCTCGTCTCGTGACCAAAGCAAAATGAAACAAGCGACAGAACAATTTTAAAAATAAAAAAGCCAAAAACAAAAAAAAAATAGAAAAATCATCCCGACAATGTTTACAGTCAGCGGATGAATGAACTCTACATACTCCCGCGCGACATCCCGTATACAATATCACACCAAAAGGTGCTGCACGAGAGAGAGAAGTCGTCGAGCGCGCGAAAAAAAAAATAAATAGAGCGAATATAAAAAGTATCCCATGCAACGAGTTGCAAATACACACATAATATTATACACACGCGCAAGTGTTCCACTTGCAAGTGCAATGCTCGTATATACACGGCATGATAATATACCTTCATGTCTTGGATGATCTGCTGGAAGAGGCAGCCGAGCGCGCTGCACTCCCTCTCGACGCTCGCGTCCATTTTCGCGGTCCTGACGGGGCTGGAGAGCTTCGACGCTGGGCTCCGCGGCGGAGGTCTGCTCGCCTGGGACTCGCGCGCCTACTGCGGCCCGCGCATATCGTCGTCGTCGGCTCTGGGGACGCCGCCGCCACACTATAAGGCCATGAAAAGTCGCACGTAAAACAGGGGGGACGCCCGACACGAGAGCAACGCAACGCCGCTCTCAGATCCGTCCGCGCGCGCACTGCACAACTGTGCCGCGCACCGATCTGCCCTAAACTCTTGCTCCTCGACCCGCTCTCCCTCTCGCCGTCGTCGACGCTACTCACGGTGTATGTACTACACACACTGCACCCGCACCGTATACACTACTATCCGCTTCCTACGCGCTCCCCTCGAGACTACACTGTAGTGTACACAGCAGGGCCCGCAGACTTTCTCCCTCGCGCGCTCATGGCACTGTGCGTGTATATATGTAGTATCATATACTATATTACTATGTGCATCCTACGCGCGCGGCTCTGTGTGTGCACGCCTACTACTGTAGCGTGTGTACGCCTACTACTGTAGTGTCTGTAGTATTTAGTATATCTGTACATTGTGCATAGGTTTATATATATATACGTATACATAGTATACTGAGCGTGAGGCGCACGCGCAGCTTTAATTTATATTTTTATATATATATAAATATAAATCTTACTATCTACTCGTTGTATATATATATATAGATACTCTACGTCTCTCTCTCGCACGGCGCGCCAAATGTGTGCGTATATATCTTGCCGCTATAGTGTGTTTTATATATGCGGACTTCAGTCGCGCGGAATTGCGCTATAAGTAGATATATAAATCGAGATCCTCCGGTTTTTTTTTTTTATTTAAAAAGCACTCGTATATTATGTTGTTGATACTTCGTTAATTTGTGTAATTAGTGATAAAGTGTACACGAGTTCAATTGAATTTGTAGTAAGTTAATAGAAATGCTGTAAGTTATCGAGATTTATGAATAACTTATATACAGCATTTGAAAAAAATTCCCTATTGGAGCTATAATAGTAACGTACGTATTTACAGAAATCGTTGGAGCTAAAAAAAATTCTACACATAATGTATAACACTCGCACCTGAAATGAATTCTTATTACTAAACATTTTTGAAATATTCAAAAAGGAGATTTGATTTTGCCTTTCTTTTATCTTTACTTATATGTTTTTTACACATCTATAACCTCAAAATTATCACTTTATATTAAAATGCATTGCGATTATGATCGAATTGAATTAAGTCGAATTATCGCATTATCGAAATTGAAGAGTGTGAAAGTAGTAGCAATTAAGCGTTTGCTTTTTTGTTTTTGTCGCCTCCGAACTACAATAATCAGCGCGCGAAGCGCGCGTGTGAATTCTAGTTAAGAAAAAGATAAAGTATAAAGATCTCCGTTTTGAAAATTTCAAAAATTCACCGTAAGATTTTATTTCAGTTATGTATGTATGTATAACAGAAGAGTAAGTCCAAAAAAAGAGAACCGAAGAATTATAGGCTGTGACATGTAAATTATTTGACAAAGAGCACTTCAGCTACTACCTGTCAATTAGCCCATATCGTTTACCGGATCAAAGCTGAAAGCCGAGAAACAAACACAACAAGTAACCGGAAGGCGGACGACAATAAAAGTTTTGCAGGTATATACCTACTTAATTATTTTCATAATACATAAATATATTCTGCCTGCCCGGCGAAATATTCACGCGAAATATTTAATTGTTTTAGATAGAAAACAGTGCAGTGATCGCGAAGACATCCAGGAATACGTGCGGGTAACCTCAAAGCGAAGATGAGCAGCGGCGGCGACACGACGACGGCTACGGAGGTCCTGGGCAAGGAGGCGAGATCACCGAGCAACGGCAACGCGGCCGGGGCACCAAGTGAGCAGGAGCGCGAGCTCGCCCGCGAGGCCCAGCTCGAGTACGCCAAGGGCAACTTCCAGGGCTGTGCCGAGCAGCTGGAGAAGCTCGAGGCGCTCAGGCCTCAGGACCTGAAGGTGACGCACAATAAGATCGTCGTCGAGTACCACAGGAGCGTCGACTGCCGGAGGACGGAGATACTCCGGAAGAGCTTGAACGCTATTTGCGTGCAGCCGTCGAACGGGGCACTCGCCGACGCCGACCTCGCCGACAGGAGTGTCTCTAGGTACAACCAGGCTGTGATACTCTACCATACGGCGCAGTACCGCGCCGCCCTGGACATCGTCAATGGCCTGTTCGCACAAGTAGAGCCTATGGGTAATGAGATTTTGGTTTTCATTTTCTTCACTGAGGGCTAAGGTTAATGATTTTTGAGCAGGGAGTTCTAGTACCGAGCTACTACGCTCTTTTTATTGCCTTAAGTACTTTTCTTCTTTAATCCTTTTTGTGTAATATAGGTAGTAACACGGTTTTGTTATTAATTTGTAGATGAAAGTTTGGTACACAAAGTCTGTCTGCTGCTCATCGAGTTGCATTTGACTCTGGGAAGGCCGAATACAGCTCTGGCGTTGGTAAATTATATTGAAGCGCAGTTTACCTCCACGGGGGACTCTTCAAAATCAACATTGACTGAGCAAAATCAGTCACAGAAGAACGAGGGAATACTGAAGGCCAATTCTAGAACAGCATCTGCCATATTAGCGGATAAAGAACAG
This sequence comes from Sycophila texana, assembly GCA_035582955.1. Lineage (NCBI taxonomy): Eukaryota > Metazoa > Arthropoda > Insecta > Hymenoptera > Eurytomidae > Sycophila > Sycophila texana. The sequence goes on from JAWWEN010000020.1 coordinate 3,034,598, forward strand.
AAGAAAGATAGTATCGATGTAGCGACGGATGCTTTTAGAATAAAATTGTTAAAATATAAGCTAAGGATTTATCTGCGGACTCTTCAGTTAAAACTTTGCAAGAGAGAATGGAAAACATTAGTGTCCTTAGGAATGCCTACAGTAAGTATATTAAATTTTTAATATTTTAAATTAAAAAATTGTCTTGTGCCTAACAATTTTGTATTCCTTTGTAGAATTTGTCAACTATATTTTTGAAAGCCAATTTAGAATATTTAAGGAAAAATTTTAAGAAGGCTATCAAGTTCCTTAATAATATAGATAGTAAAACATGTCCAGATTTCAAGTAAGAAGCAAAATAAAATTTTTAAAATTTATCTACATGTACTGCAATTATTAATATATTTAAAAATCATTGTAGATCTTGTGGTGAATCAATTGCAGTATTATATTATAATAACATTGCTAGTCTTCATTTTGCCATGGGAAAACCAAATTTGGCGTGTTATTATTTGAAAGCTGCTCTGGATGAAAACAAAAAAGTTATTGACAGTATAAAAGCAACTGAAGGATCCAATAATTCAGAAACATCACTGCCACTTCATGCACTCGGGAAAAACAAACATTATGAACTTATGTACAGTTTAGGAGTAAGTTTTCTGTATTCTGGTCAAGCAGCAAGGGCATTTGAATGTTTTACAGAAGCTGCCCAGCAACTTCATAATAATCCAAGACTTTGGCTGCGAATGGCTGAGTGTTGTATATTATGTCACAAATCTGTGAGTAAATTTTTTTACAGTAGATAATATGTTTTTCATTACAGTATCTTAATAATCTTAATATTGCAGTCAAATAAGATTGATTTTGATATTCCTGGAAGAAGAAAAGATATTGTTCAGAAGGTTGTTGGTGAAGCTGATAGTAACAATGGTATAGGCAGGAAATTTATTTTAGCTACGTCTCTATCTAAATGTTGTAAATATAATTCAGAAGGTTTATCTTATGCAATACCTCAAACGACTTTAGAGTATGCAATGTTGTGCCTTAAGAATGCACTTTTTCTACTACCGACAGTAAATTGTGAAGAAACAAACATACCAGTGATAAATATGCCATCGGAAGAAGGGGCTAAGAAAACTATAATTGGACAACAACAGTCAAGTTTACTTGGCTCTCTTACTCCTTCTGCAAGTCACAAACTAGGTAATTCCTCTTCACTGTACACTAAGTAATTAAAAAAATGATTATATCTTTAATCAATGTATGTTTTTAGGGAACAATGCAAATGCAAGCAGTAATACCAATGCAACACATAATTCTACGAAAACAGCATTATCTCAGTCAACAATTATTGAAAATTTGAATTTAAAAATTAGCATTCTAACTGCAAGTTCTTATGTGTCTTTGTGTTTGGGAGATTATATTCAGGCATTGCATTATGCTAAAACTTTGCTCAATATAAAAAAGTTACCTGGTGCACATTGGTTGCTGGGAAATTTGTATGCCGCAGAAAGTTTAATTTTTTTGGATCGAATATATGAAGCATTAGAACATTTAAAACTTGACAATCTCCAGGATGTCAGTACTTATATTAGCATCGGAGAAGTTGTTGGAGACAAAGAAAAAATAGTAGAAGAGGTCATAGAACAGAAACCAAGTAAAGGTAAACAGACTTTGATGCTTGCTCAATGTTTTTACGATTTCTTCTTCAGACACTATAAATACTTGTTGTTTTTAGTTTCCTGGTATCCAACAAATGTAGCTACAGCTAAATCCATTCTTAGATATAATTTAGCAGTTGCTTATGCTATTAGAGGAGAACTTGATAAGTCTGGAGAAATTCTAAAGCAGGTATTATTATTATTATAATATTACAATTTATCTTTTAAATATTATTTTAAATTATTTGTACAACACATTATTATTACTTTTAGGTTTGGACATCGAAAGGTCCTGACTGTGATGTTCCTATTTATGTTATAATGTTAGCCTTGTATATAGAATTGCAATTAGGTTACTATCCATTTAATTATTTTTAATATTATTTTATATTTATATTTATTCAATTATAATTTTTAAAATTATTTTTAGGTCATGTTGAAATTGCTCGATCTTTGATAAAACAACATTACTACCCTGCTCAGCACCAGTTCAATAGCTGTACTCAGCAACAGCAGCAGCAACCACAGCAGCAGCAGTAGCAATAATATTTTTAAATCTAGTTATTTATTATTAAATTTTCTTTATATAAACTTGTAAAGATAAATTTTGTACATAGTAAATTTAATACATTATTAGATAGCACGTTGGTGCTATAAAATTACAACATATAGAATTAGAAATCTTTTTTTATTAAATATACAGTTGTGTACAAATACATGGAACAAATGTAACAAGATTAACAACACACTTACTTATTTATTCCCCATGATTGGAATGTCTCTCTTAATTTTTTTAACCACGTTATTTTAATAATTTTTCCGATTTTTCGATATATTATAAGAGAAATTTGATCAATTCAGTCAAGCATCAGTCTAGTTTAACTTAAGATATGAATTTGTAGGCGATTATTCCAGTGACAGCAACAATTGTTCCACCTAGCAAACTCCAGGTAAGTTTTGTTGGTCCTTTTTTATTATCACTGTCATTTTTACTATCATTTTGTTTTTTGCTCTTTGGTGTTCCCAACATTTTGCGGTACATATTTTTTTCGTGAAGAGCATCTTTAGCACTCTTTTTCTTCAGAACTGCTAACTCTAGTTGAATGGCTTTGTTGTCTGGTTCTATTTTTAAGGCTTGAGTCAATATTGCACAAGCTTTAGTGTGTTCACCTTTGTAGTGGAGAATTTTTCCTGTTGAAAAAAACAAAATAGTTTAAAAATTTTTTCCTAGTAGTTTATGTACAAATAATATGTTTACACAATCACCTTTTCGGAATAGAGCTTTAACATTTTGTGGTTGATATCTTAAAACATTTTCTACACTTTTTAAAGCAGCATCATAAGCTTCTGTTTTTAGTTGAGCAGCAGCCAAATTATTATGTACTTTTAAGGCATCTTCCAGAAGTGATTGCAATTCAGAATCAGTAATTTGTTCTGCAGGTTTCTTTTCATCCGCGACTTCATCACCAGCTGGTGTTAAATATTCCAATGCTCTTCTGTAACATTGAATTGCCTGTGAGCACTCATCTCTTGCAAACCACCAATTCCCTCGCTCTCTCTTCATGTTTCTAAAGAAAGTAAAATTAAATTTTTATAAAGTTGTTGTAAAACAATAATAATAAAATATTAGCAGTTAAAATAAAATAGATTAAAAAGTTAAAAATCTTTTATACCCAATTCTTTTATGTTCACTGTAGGACAACTCCTCAATATCTGGTTCTATTTCTACACTTTTAAGCGTAACATTGTATATAAGATTTGCATTTGGTGGTACATCTGGAAAGGAAGAACCTGTTCTACCTAGAGTACCATATCCAAATCTTGGCTCAACGTGAACTTCAGCCTCCTCTTCTGTATCCATTAACGCCACTGCTAGGTCCAAGCCCTAATAAAATAACAACTAACGATAAAAAAGAGAATAAAAATAAATGAATCTATTAAAACAATATTTACTTGAATAACTTCCACATCTCCCAATTGAATAGTAATATTTTCTTCTTCTTCAATAACAGTACCATCTTCCAATTTACCAACTAATTTTAAAACACATACATCTGACCGATTAGGTCTGGTGTTCTCCTTGCCGGGCTTTAATACTTTCTTTCTCAATTGTCCATTACCCAGAATATCCATCCATTCGTTCACTGGATGATCACTTAAAGCTGCTTTGGTTAAAGGATCATTAGGATCGACATCAAAGTTCAATTCTTTCTGAATAAAATCAGATTGAGTGTGATTTTCATCGGGTTCAGGTAGAGGAGTAGTTTCTAAATTTGTCTCTGTTTCAATCATTTTGACTTTGGCTCCTCGGAATCAACTAACAAACAAAAAATATAATCCAATTAAAAACATGCCGATTCATTATCATTACCTATCGAACGATTCGCGACGAAAGTTTTATACAGTCAGCGACAGAAAGTTTCCAGCGACGAATCGCTCGAAAATTTAATGATCTCACCTTAATAAGCCGCTATTTTTTGTTACCGTTGCTCGATTTCGAAAGGGAATAAATAATATAACGCCGACTAATTGCACGTGCCAAATCCCTCACCGGTTGACGGATTTTTGTGCATTGTACTATAAAGTCGCGAGCCCAACTGATCCAGCGCTAACGTGCCTACACGTACATATATGTATACATATATATGCATCTTCTTGACTAGGCCTAACCTTTATTACACTACGCGCATGTGGCCTTGCAGTCACAGTTGTTTCTTCTCGAATCTACTATAATGTACATATTATAAACAATACACATACTGTGTATATCTGTATATTAATTTTTAAAATCACCAAATACGATGTTTATATAAAATTATTTGTTTATTTTTTTTTTTAAGTGTAAAATTTTATTTTATTATAATACTCAGATAAGAAACTTTTAATAGTACGCATCGTTACGGTCATCTAGAAAAATTACCCGCATTTTACGTTAATTTATAATATAATTTTTTTAAATGATCTATAATTATTGATGATTTTAAGTAGCAAACAGTGCAAATGATTGTTAAAAGTAATTACCGCTGTCATAAACCGGTTACGAAATAATTTTCTCATTTTTTTTTTCAAATTAAATTAAATACTCCTTGCGAAACTAATTGCGAAATTTTTAGTAAATAAGGCAAAATGACGCTTTTAAAAATGCGGACTCCTTGAATAGCAAATTTATCATAGAAGTTGCTATTTTATTCGATGAGTTATAGGCTTATAGCCTTATAGGTGAAAGGCGGCAAGTAGGCGTCTAGCTGTTAGGGAATGCGCGTATAATAGCCGAGATAGAAGAGAACAAGATTTGCAGCACATTATCTGCGATTTTAATTAAGCAGCTATATTAAATGAAAATGACATATTGTTGATTTAGATTTTTGTAATCAGTTGTTTTCTACGGAAAATTTTTGTTTGTATATACATATACGAGATTTACACTTTTTAGCTTACTATACTAATGCTCCAAAATAAAATATTGGAGCATTTGGAGCACAGTAGATTATTGGGTGTGTAATTTACTTGTAACGCGTAGTTCGGAATACCCTAAGTAAAATATGTTATTTTCTATCGATTTTATTATGTAATAACTTGAATTGAACACATTTAAAAATTTTAATTTAATCGCTATAATTGTATAATTAACTTTCGTATGTCGTGCTTTAAATTTTTTCGATATTATAAATATAATTTGATTCTTGATAACGTGCGAGTTAAGAACTTGATGATCAATGTGAGATTCTGTGTATTGATTATGGTGTAAAAATCTGATATAAATTATATTTAAATAAATAATAAATAAATAATAAATTATATTTAAATAAATAATAAATAAATAATAAATGACATTTAAATATATGAAATATGTGTTTATGCTTTCGTGTATATAGTTATTAAAATCGCATTTATCATTCACAAAAAGTATATATAGATCTTTTAGTTATTTATAAGTACAAAAGAAAAGTAAGAACCACATCGTTCTCTTTATCATTTAACTTTGTTCAAAAAACAGTTATTTTTTAAATAAAGCTCAATAGAACATTAAACATTTTTTGCTTTTACTGTATACATAAAATTAAATAAGGGCTAAGTCTTTATAAAAAGTTGTAATAAATGATACTTAATAGGCATTTCTGTTATTTATAATAACATCAATAAAATAATAAAAAGATTGTTAGCTTTGTGTATAAAAATATTATTAATTTATTATTAATAATTGATACGTAGACGATTACTCTAAACTCTAAAGATTAAAAGCTTCAGAAAGTGACAGTATAATTGCGATTTTTTACTTTAAAGATTAATGAAATGTTAATTTATTATTTGTATTATAATTATAATAATAATAATTATTATTATTATATTCGTAATAAGAGTGAAATCTGGACAAAATAATTAAAGTAAAATTGCATTGTTTTACTTTAAAGAACAGTATAATTTAAAATTTATCAGATATAAAGTTTAAAACTTCTACTTTAAACTTTATAAAATATAGTCGTCAATTACCCTTAGTACTATAATTAATCTATCAATTACTTCGATTATTAATTATATTTCTATTAATAAAGGACTCGTACATAAAGTACACACGCACATCTAAAGGTCCAATTTAATTTTCAAAATAAATAAACTTCAAAATAAGCCAAGCAAAAGCATAATATATAAGAAGAAACCAGAATCTTCGATTATACGATTAAAATTTCGTCCGAAAAAACTGTCAACTCCGCACGCAAAAATTAACAATGTCCCGCGAAGTAAGTATATAAATACGTATAACAGTAGCATATACACGCGATAACATACATCCGTGTAAAATTACAAATTTCGGTCGTCCGAAATATTTGAATTGTTGCGAAGCGTACAGCCGCGAAATCAGGCCCGCGCAGCTCGTCGCTAACAAAAAAAAGTCAGCGAAACGCCGACGAAACTCTAAACAAAGCCGCGCGCCGCTCCAGTGGTGTGTTTATACAGGAAGCTCGGCGAAAATCGGAGCGAGTTCCGCAAAACGAGCGGACCGGCCAGGCGCGTGTTTGTCCGCAGTCAGCGCGCGGAAAAGAAAAAGAAAAATAAGACCTGCCACGGGGAATAAGCATAAGCATTGTTGACCCCCGGCGAGGCGGCCGCCCGCGCCCCGACGGCCAATCAGGTGGCTCCAGCGTGCGCTCCCCGAGTGCGCAACCGCGCGTACATATTCACGCGCACCGCGGCACACTCGGCGCAGTCAGTCGCGAGTCCATCGAAGGAACGGGTGTCCTCCCCCCGAGCCCGCTGCTACTCACGGCCGCAATCACATTCCTGACAAACAAAATGAAGAGCCTGGCGCTCGTACTCTGCATCGTCGCCGCGGTGTCCTGCTCCGGCGACGCCGACGACTCCAGCAAGAAGGGACCCAAAGTCACCCACAAGGCAAGTATCAGTTATATATAGTACGTGTACGCACGCCGCGCGCGCGATTAGGTATATATAATTGGCATCGCGGTGTACACGTTGTCAGGTCTCGTTCGACGAGCCCCCTTTGTTTCCCGCGCAGGGAGGACAAAGGAGGTGGTTGAACCCCGCGGTGAGACGGGATTTTGTTGACCTTGGCGGGCTTTCGCTTTGCAGGTATCGTTCGAGATTGAGATCGGAGGCGAGAAGGCCGGAACCATCGAGATCGGCCTCTTCGGCAAGACCGTACCCAAGACGGTGGAGAACTTCTTCGAGTTGGCAAAGAAGCCCGCCGGCGAGGGTTACAAGGGCAGCAAATTCCACCGAGTCATCAAGGACTTCATGATCCAAGGTGGTGACTTCACCAAGGGTGATGGAACCGGAGGTAAATTGAGAGTTTGTTTTTTTTTTTCATTTTATTTAACTAACAAGTAGTTTCTGGTGTTGAAAAGAGATGAACTGTTTTCAAGGCAGTTTATTGTAGTTATTTTTATTCAAATTTTTCTTACAAATCTTGGGTTCTGTTAGTAAAATAGGTTTATAATCTTTCTTGTTTGTTAGGAAGGAGCATTTACGGCGACAAGTTCGATGATGAGAACTTCAAGCTGAAGCACTACGGAGCTGGATGGGTTTCCATGGCTAACGCTGGCAAGGATACCAACGGCTCGCAGTTCTTCATCACTACCAAGCAGACTCCTTGGCTCGATGGTAGGCACGTCGTTTTTGGAAAAGTTATCAAGGGAATGGTAAGGAATCCTGCTGGCCAATTGCAATTGCAATAATTACTTTCATTTCATTAGTTGCGAATATTAAGATTAATCTCTCGATACTTTCTACAGGATATAGTTAGGAAGATTGAGAACTCAAAGACAGACCAGCGAGACAAGCCAACCAAGGAAGTTGTCATTGTAAACAGTGGAGCAGAGGTTGTTGCCGAACCATTCAGCGTTTCTAAAGACGACGCTACTGAATGAACTTCGTAATTAATCCTTTTATAGTGATAATTTTTTATAAAAAAAAACGCACAAAGTGTAATCTTTTTTCTACGAATTTAATTCTGAAATTGATTTAATTCTGAAAGAAATAAAGAAATAATTTTATTTAAAAAAAAAAAAGAATGTTTTCATTAATTATATTATTGTTAACACCAAATAAGATATTATTAAGAGATATTATTTTCTGAAATTTGAAAAGAGTATTCTTCTATTTTTACAATTTTTTTTAATTAATCTCTACCGTTGTTAACAAATTGTTGTCAAATTGAAAAAAAAAATTTGATTCAATTTAAATCTCATTCATATCTTAATTAGATAACAGTTTCCTGTCCTCATCTTTCTTATCCTATCTTATCCTAAACTGTATATATACGTACATGTATATACAGCTTGGCTATACCTATACTTATAAGATGATCTCGAAGTTTATACCTACACCTCGTCAGTTATAGTTTGATCCGTCGTCAGTTCGAATATTCTGCTTATATATAACTATACACCGAACATAACCTTGAAATGCAGCTTTTTGGCAAAAGTAACCGGTCAAAACAGCCAGAGTATGACGAATTCTTTTTTTAAGCTTCATTTTATTTTGAGAGAAAAAAGTACAAGAAAATTGTGGAAGCTTTCATGAATAAAGGAAAATGTATCTGCTATTTATGAAAGCACCTGTTATATACGGAATTTTTTTGTCAATATCGCTATCACTTTTTTTACTTTACATTATCGGTGCTTCGCGTTATCTCACTGATCACGATGAGAATAAGTGTGATATGACATATATGTTCGAATATCCTCAATATGTGGTAAGTATAAAAATACAAAATATAAAGTAGAACTTGAATTTTGTACTTTTAAATGCTTTTACTAGTTTTTTTACTTCAATTATATATTGTTTACAGAGAGTAAGTTTGAAAAGCAAAAATGATGAGATATTTGAGGATTTTCTATTTCCAAGATTTCGCTTGTATGCCTATGGAGAAGGTTTTGTTACTGAACGACTACGTCGGATGCATTTCTCTGGGATACCTGTGCTTTTTATTCCCGGCAATGCAGGATCCCATGAACAAGGTTTTACTTACAAAATTTCTGCTTTGTATATTTGATCGTTTGCTTTATATACTTTGAAAATTTAAATTTTATTGCAAGAAATAATGAATTTTATGAAAACTTATTTATAGTTCGCTCCCTTGCATCAGTCAGTTTGAGGAAAAGTTTAAAGAGCCGGACTCCATTTCACTTCGATTACTTTTCAATTTCTTTTGCAAAAGATTATTCAGCTCTGTATGGAGGAGTATTAAAAGAAGAAACTGATTATGTTGTTAAATGTATCAAGAAGATTATTTCCCTTTATAAGGGCAAAATAACAAATCTTATTATAATAGGTCATTCTATGGTATGTAATATATTTTTTTTTTAAATTTAAATGAAAGAATTAATTTTAAATTCTTTAATTATAAATTCTAGGGTGGAATTATTGCTAAAGGAGCTCTTTTGACAAATCCAGAATTGAATAGCAGTGTTGCCAGTATTTTAATAATGTTAGCTACACCCCATAAGCCATCTGTTTATCCAGATTATACTTTTCTGAATTATTATGAAAAGTTACAAAATTCAATGGTTTATTTGAAAGAAAATGGAACCACTGTTATCTCAATAGGTGGTGGCCCAAGAGATATTATGGTTCCTTCTTTTCAAACTATTGATGAATATGCAGACTTGAATGTTCTTACAACAAATATCCCAGGGGTCTGGAGATCAACAGATCACTTATGCATTCTATGGTGTAAACAATTGATAATGACTATTGTAAGAGCTTTGTTTGATTGCGTTGACACAACTAAGAAACCAGCTGTTATATTTGATAGTCATGAACAAAGAATGAAAGCCTTAAATTGGCACTTTGTTCAAGTAAGTTTAATCACTTACTTTTCTTCTTCTTTTTCTTTATTCAAATACTAATTAGATTTATATTATTTTATAGCGTAGTAGTGTTGAAAAGAAATTACCTCGCAATCAACATCCAGAGAAAGTTGAGTTCTCCACTCAGGAAAGTGAATGGATTGAGGATATCCGTAGGCAGTATGTTTGGACTAGTAAAAATTATACTCAAGCCAAATCAAAGAAATTATCTACAATTTATCTTATGATTCGAGTTTATGAATCTCCTAGAGATACTCTATCAATTGATGCCATTAATTTGAAAAGTAAAGACTGGATTTTTGCCTGTGCAGCATCTCAAATACAAGGCCAATCGAGAATCTGGTAAATAAAATAAAAAGTAATTTTAACTTATTTAAAGTGTGCATTGCAAAATAATAAAACTTTTTTTAGCACATGGGGATGGAACTTGTCAAACCAAACAAGAATAGTTCCAGGTTTTAATAGGAAACCATGGAAGTATTCAGTAGATCTAGATTTAAATGAAATTAGAGAACTAAAAGTTTCTCATGTAATTATAAGGATACCTATGCAAAGTTTGAGTCGCCATGACGACGACGACAATGAGGACGATGGCGATGACGACGACGATGATAATCAAATTATTCACGTGGACCATTACGTGCGATCAACCAGGTATAAACGGTTAAACAGCATGAAACCTTGGACTTCTTCACCTGGAAATTTGCGTTATCACATCGTATTAGACGGTATTACTGACGTTATATCAGCAGATATTAAAATGTCAGACTGTAGCGACAATAGCCATTCTCATTATTCTACTGCTGAATTAGTAGAACCATGGATTTCAGGGTCGGGACAAATTCATTTCTTTTCTGAAAAGTAAATAACTTTTTTTAATTATGTATTTCACAAACTATTGATGACACACTTTAAAAAATTTGTCTTTTATAACATAAACAAAAATTTATCTTTTAGTGAAGTCAATCCAACAGTAATGAAATTGCAATCTGTACACTCTCAACGTTTGAGAGTGATGAAATCACAAAGTGCTGAATTGAGATTATCTTTAGATCCTTTATGCTCTCATAGCATTTATGTACAAAGAGGAAATTTAATTGAAAGGATTACTTGCATTGTAAGAGATAGGTGGACATTTATCTATCCAATAACAGTGGGATTACTTTTGTTGACTATTGGTCAGAGAATAGATGCTCAAAATGAGGATAGGACAAGTACCACGGCTATTGTTATTATTACTCTAATATTTTGTTTGAGTTTAAATCTGATTATAGAATGTTGCGTTGGGGTAATCATACTGCACATTGCAGCTATTGCCATTTGTTGTTCTGTCGTATTTTTTGGATCAGTAGCTCACAATATTGCTGTTAGGTAATTATTTACTAATTTTATGAAAAAATTACCAGAAAAATTTCTGCTAGTTATATTATGAAACTTGAAATTTAATGTTTTAAATTTTAATACTATAATGCTACACTTTTTTAAACAGTTAGATTATAAAATTGTTGTAACTTTTTTTAAATAAAATTTATTTTTCAGATTTTTGGCAAGAGCAGTAACTTTTTCTACCACTTGGTCAGATTGGTTACTTGGAGGTGTAGTCAATCAATTACCCATAGTAGCTTCTGGTATTTTATTGTCTATGATTCCAGCTACTTGTGGAGCTTTAGCTATGCTACTGTCAATATTTTTCCAATTTTTGAGATTAACTCGTACCTACGAAGATTATTTAGAAGAATTGCTACTAGCTTCTATGAGACATTTTAATTTATTAAAAAAGAAAGATAAAAGCAGGGAAGAATCTAGTGATTCAGTAAGACAAAATATATTCAATCAAGTATTGATGTTCCTATTTTGGTGTTTTGCTGGTTTACCAGCTATACCATCAATTCTTGTATGGGCCAAAAATTTCAGGTAAATTGATAATCCAATACTACAGTGATAAAAATAATAAAATTAAACATTATCATTTTTTCAGTTTTAGTACAAAATTGCAGACTGAAGATCCAGTGTTTTTAGTCAGTTGGGTAATTATGGTTTCATGTGGAACCTCCGGCCTTGTGAAAATCCCAGTATCTACTTCTAATTCTTACAAAACCAAATTGTTAGCAACTTTATTGCGTTTCTTGGGCTGGTTAGCACTTGCAATAACAGCAACAACCAAAGCATCTGTTTACTATTGGTGTTTTCCACCTAGCCTTGCTATTTTAGTGGTCTTAATTAGTGTGAATTCTTTATATTCATGAAATTAGTTAGTACAAAGATTTGTCAAATTTTTCATGTAGACTGTTAGAGTAAGTTGGTTATAAGCTATTGTGATTTGAAACTTAGGTATTTTTCAATAGAATATCTAGTGCCCTAAGTTTTTTTTGTTAAAACATAAATATATCTTTTAAATTGAGGAAATTACAAAAGGAAGGAAGTTAGATAGGGAATAATAACGTTTTTAATTATAAAAATTTTAAAAACGTATCTATGAAGCTTGAATTGATGGGGCTTTACTTATATTGGACTGAATTTTATTATATATTATATATTATATATACTATTGATAAATTAGCATATCAAATGGTGATTTAAAAAAATGAAAAGTAAATTTATAGTTTTTTAAAAATCAAAATGTAATTATATTTCAAAAAATATGTATATACATATGTATCTACTGTTTAGTGTACTTTCAAAAATAACCATCATTGTTATAATGGAATCATTATTATTCCATTTGCGTTTGTATAGTACTCGTGATAACATTTATATTTAGGATTTAGGATTTATATGACGAATTATTGTTTTATTTTACTATGTATACCAATATGTCTTTAGACTTTTTAATAAGCAATATGTAGATGAATAAACAAAAACAATTTTCTTATTACTTAATACAAGTGATTTGATAGTCACTAGCAATGAATAATTTAAACCAAAACTCAAAATTAGATAACAAAGGAAAAGCATTAATTTAGAAATGGAGTTGTGCGAAAAATTGTTAAAATTTTAAACTTCCTAAGAATGTTATTCTTATCCTCTTTATGTATAAATAAAAATAATCTTTTAAACATGATTTTTTAAATACAACTTGGGGCATACACTTCATTTCTTTAGACTAAATCGAAAAAAAAAAGAATAAACCTATTTTTACGTTTCTTATTATAATTTAGTCTTTTCTTGCCTGTTTCTTAATAATCAAGTGCCCATTCATTTTCTTGTAAGAAAGCATCAACAACTTCTTTCATTGCAAGGTTTGGAATCAGTTGATCTTGTGTTAAACGGACTCGTGTGACAGGATCAAAATGACCTACTCTCTGAAGGTGTTCTTCAATATCTTTTCTTTCGTAAGTTATACCACTTGGTGTAATGACTGGTTCTTGAAGAATTTCAAAGCTTATTTTACCACATAAATAATCAGGAACATCTCGTTTCTACAATTGAAGAAATAATTGTCTTGTAAAATTATAGTTTTTGGATAAATAAAAAAATTACTTTAAAAGCAACTTACTCTTCTATTATCATCTACTTTAGCAAATATATCATTTAATCTAGCAATTGATGAATCCCTCTTTTCTTCAATTTCTTGTCTTATGACTACAAACTTAGATTCAGCATCTTCTTCCTTCTTTTCATCATTACCTTGGCACTCTCTTTCTTTCAGTTCTGCTAGACTTTTCTCTGCATCCATGACAATTAATCGGTTTAGGTAGGACTGGAGTTCAATCTCTTGATTAATTCTCTGCTCTTCTTTAATTTGAAATCGCTTCTTACGTGCCTGTCTTAAGACACTAGTCATATCATCTCCATAGTTCAGCTTCTGTTCCTTGGCTAGGTCCACAGCTAAGCAGGAGCATCGACATATATATATGTCGAGCTTTATTTGTTTATTTATTTATTTAAATATTATAAGTTACTTATAAGCAATAATCTTTTTTTTTTTACTTTTGATTGATAATTTGCAAATCATTGCTTATTTAAAATTCAAAATATCTAACAAAATATTTAACAGAATATTTTCTAAATGGTCTTATACCACTGTACACTTACTATTATTAATACTGTTTTGTGTAAAATTGTTAATATATATTATATCTATTAATCATTTAAAGATAGTTTATTAAAAAAGTTTCTTTGCAATTTTTTTCTTTTTAAACTGACATTTTAACTTCCTTTAATAAGCAAATAAAAGAAAAGAAAACTAACAAGTAAATAAATAAGTTGACTTAGTAAAAGCTATCCAATATTAGTACTGCACAAGATTGAAAGGTCAGCTAGTACATATTTTTGTCTCTAGGCTATCCACAAACACATAAAGTATATCCTACCTCTTTGAAGATGCTTTATTGCCTCGTCGTAAAGTTCCATTCCCTGAAGTGCTAGGCCGAGAAAAAAGTGACCCTTCACCAAACATGGATCTAAATCCAATGCACGTCGACAGTCCTGGCAGGAGGACTCCCATCGCTTGAGCTTTAAATAGGACAACGCTCGATTTGTGAAGTACAACGCTTGATTTGGATTTTTAATCTGAAAAATTATCTTACTGTTATTCGATCTTCCAAAGCCAAAAGCACGTTTTAACATTAATAAAAAAAAAGAGACTCACAATAGCCTTTGTGTAACAATGAGCAGCATCCTCATATTTGTGAAGGCTGAAGAGACGGTTTCCCTGTTCCTTCAACTCTTTGTCCGTAAGGTTTGCAGTTGAGTACATTTTACTCATTTTATTTCCTTAGGCTACGAATTGCGCGTTCGAAACACTGTAAGAGTGTATTACTAAAAAAGAAGAGGGAATCGTATCGAGGCTACATACGCAACTCTGTGTGTGCTATACGCAGACTTTTTTATTTTATACGCTTTGCCTTGTTTACACCTAAAGCATCACGAGCTCGCTACTGTAAATATACAAACGAAAGCACAGTGTCGAGGCGCGGCAAAAACGTCTCCTCCTGCATGACTGGATCTCTCCGCTGTGCCTTTACTCCTCCGCGAGTTCGTTCATCGTTCTTCGACGGATGGCTCTCACGACAGAGGCGAACTCGAGTGTATTAGGCTCGACGACGTCAGGCTCCAGACGACAATCTTTATACCAGATACAAGATTGAAGATGCCTGCGCCTGCGTAAGTCATCTGATCAGACGTACTCTGCGTACTTTCGTCTGCCTGCGCGACGTTCGAACGCTTCAAATTGAACTTTTAAAAATTCACTTATCTCGATTAGCTGTGATCTAAGTAATAAGCGGACGGATTATGCCAGATCATTGCTGCACTTCGTACCTAATCTCAAATCTCTTTTTTTTATGATGCTATGTCGTATGATTTTATTCGAGTGGTCAATTGGTCAGTTGGCTTGGAAGTCGCGCAGTAGCGGCGAGCTCGACCAATCGAGTGGACTGATAGAGGCGCAGTGGAGCCAACATTTGAGCTTTCTCATTTGAATTTCAAAATGAATTTTTGCGCAATTTTACGTAAAATATACAGATATTATTTATTAAAAAATACATGTCGTTTTATAAATAGTACTTCTGCGAAGCTTTTAAAAATTTGAACTATAACAAAAAACACTTGGGAGTACAATATTTTCGGAGCAATGGAAATATTGCACAAAACATCACAGTTTCGTTGAATTGCCTAAAAAATTGTTGCCTACTATTTACAGTGGTTAAGATTTACTAGTATCGGAGATACTAAAGACACATATGGGTTTCTTGTTTAGAGGGTGAATGGCTTCTATGACGGTGATTCCCATTTTGTGGTCCAAATATTCCATTACCTTCTTGGCTAGTAAACGATTGTTCTCGTGGACTTGGGCGTGGTTTAAAAATTCTTCTAGCTGCAAAAGATTTTACACGTTATATAAGTATTAAAATTTATTTTTATTTATTAAAATAATAGTTAACTTACTTTCATCCACTGACATTCGCTTATTTCTCTACTGCACTTAACAATGTCAAGTGTCTGTGGCTCCAAATAGGAAACTGTATAAATATCGGAGCAGCCAAAAGCGTACTGATGAGCGTGTCTAAATGCAATCATGCATTTAAACTTTGCTATCACTCCAGTCTCCTCCAACACTTCCCTCTCCACAGCAGCCATCAAATTCTCCCCAGGCTCTACATATCCGCCGGGTAATTTCCAATGAGTCGTAGAAACTCCATGCCTCTCTCTAATAACAAGAATCTCCCTCGTCTTTTCATTCAGCACCACAGCTCCTACCCCCAAATTGGTATGAGCGTAAGGAGGTACATTGCAGGTTTCCACTGTAGGAAGCCATCGATAAAGCATCACTTGCTCCTCTTTTGCATGGTGAAACTTGAAACCTCGCTTGGTCAACTCGGGTATCCAGTAAGTCTGTGATAAATCCACTCTGAACCATATCGTCCTCCTCTTGTCTTGCGTCCACTGGTCCAGCGAAGCTGTAAAACACAAGAAAATAAAAAAGGATTAGCACATCTCGCTAACAATAAAAAAAAGGCCAATCACACAATCACACACTAAACAATGTAATAGTAATATTAACCTTGGAGACGATCAGGAAAAGTGGAGGAGTCGCAAGGCTCGCTTTTGGAGTCGACGGTAATGCCGTTGTACCTGTCGACCTGCCCTTGGAAACTGACAGTGGACTGCGCCATGCTCGGAAACAGCAGCTTCACCGCCTGGCCGTGCAAGCGACCGACTACCTTCGTAAACATCGCCTCGCGGCTCTCCAGCCTTACTTATACACCTTTACGCCTGTCGCGGATTCGCGGCTGCTATGTACGCCTCTAGCACACGTGACCCAAATAGACGTCTATATGCTACGAGGACGAGTACGCGACTATACGTACAATGCTGTAAACGCGCGCTTTTCTTCGGGCGTATTTGAAGCAAGTAGCGCGGGATTATTGATCTCTGGATTTCTTGCTCATGTGGACAATCTACGTTATAAATCTAAATTCTATTTATAGGAGGCAATTAGGATCGGGCAAAGGGAAAACGGAAAGGCCTTGGTGAAAATTTATATCTGAGAATATACTGTTGTGTTTTCCACACCCTTTTTATTGAATATTTAGGGTGTTTTATTTAGTAATAATACTTATTTGTCGTTTTTTTAACTTTAGAAAAATAGATTTTTTTCGTTTGATTAAATTTAAATAGTCGAACTCACTAAAGTTAAATATTACTTGAAAAGTATCTTAATGCACTGAATTAATTATAAGGAATTGTGCTTTTGGAGCTTTTTTGGTCGTTCAATTTTAGAGGGAGTACTTATTAGTTTGTCTGCTAATCACAATTAAAAATCGAAGGAAATAAATACTGGATTGTGTTTTAAACTATCAGTTACGTAACAGACATTCTTCAATCGGTTCTTACGATTGCACCGATTTCCTACGTACAAGAAATTCGGATGAATCAGCAATTTAATCACATATAAATACCCCGCAGTATAATCGCAAAATTGTTTTTCGATGCGTTAAACAACTTTTTAACTTCAACAAATTCAGTAGATCAATTAGATAATTATCAAAAAAACATATTATAAATTTTCTTTAAACTGTGGGAGATGCTTTTTAATTATAAAAAAACATGAAGTAAAATTAAATTGTTTCTTAAAATCTTCAATTACTCAAAACTCAGCTTTAATTTCTTTTGCATGATACAGATACTTATAAAACTGGTCGAAAAACTTGTCGAAGAAACCTTCATATTATTATTATCTTTTATAATCTTTGATTATCGATATCTAAAGCGAAATAACATGCCTTAACGTAAGACCGCCTAAATTAGCTTTTTTTTTGCTCGTAAATTCTTTTCGTATGATTTAAGGGAATCGCGTGTAAAGAGAAAATAGGCGCTGAGTTATGAGATTTCGGAATGATGTCTTTCTAGCTATTATATAAAAAAGCGCATTTGAATTTTTATCAACGAAAACTAGTAGTGTTCAAATCGCCCTTGAATATAAGTACTTTTTGCGAAATTCCCGGGAAAAAATGTTAGACGAACTGCCCCCAAGAAAAAAAAAATTCCCAAGCTCCTCATAAAAAAACTACATTACGATAGTTACTTGAAGAAAAAAGTAATTTTGAAATGTACCTTTATTCGCGAGTATTCATTGAAAGAATATTTTTCTCACGAATTATGTATGTACAAAGGTTTATTCTTTGCGTGAAACTCTCCAAATGTCTTTTTGTTTACTAAAAATTCAAGAACTTAAATGCCCTATATTCTTCGCAAAAAATATAAGAGAATAGAAATTTTCAAAATATCGAAATTGTATCAAGAACATATTAAGGAATCGAACGCAAGTGTACCGAAACGTACGCGAACGTACGGAATCGTTATACTGAATCATACGCAATCGTAGGCAAAAGTGCGCAAATGTACGATTTAAAATTTTAATTCTGCTCAAAATTTCCAATAATTAATTATGTTATAATTATTATAAATTTACAGTGGTTTTCACTTATTTACAATTATTTTACAACAATTAATGGGACGTACGAATAGAATGAAAATTTCAAACCGTACGTTTCCGTACATTTGCGTACGATGGCGTAATTGCGATAATTCCGTATCTTCTTGATACAATTTGGACATTTTGAACATTTCCATTCGGGCGCTTTCTTCATTAATAAAAGTGACGGTAGCTCCGTGCTCCAAAAAAATATTCCCTACTCATTTATCATCCACATCCCCCGCAGTTTAAACAAAACCCGAAAGTAATCGACAACTCCGATACTCTCAAATACAATCAAAATTCATTCACAATAACATAATAGTCATCGATAACAAGAACATAACAACAAAATAACCCACCCCGCCTCATCTAAATCAACTTATAATTCACCAATAAAAACAGAGCTACTAACGGACCTCATACGAAAATCAATATCTTAAAAAGAACAAAAAAAAAAAAAAAAGAAAGAAAAAACGCTATTTCCAGTGCCCAGAGGAGCAGTCCCTATCCTGATCCAAGAAGTCTTCCATGCGCCAGTAGACCTTCTCCTGCGGCGAGTTGTAATTGAGCGCCTCGCAGAGCCTGCAGTAGTGCAGGGAGCGACTGCCGAAGTAGCCGTGCTCGTTGAAGAGCCTGTGGGTCGGCCGCCAGGCGTGCAGCTCCTCGTAGGCGCGCCAATCGGCGGCGAGGTCGCGCAGCCTCCGGGCGAGCTCCGCCGGCCTGGCGTAGTCGTCCACGTGGAGGTAGGAGTTCGGCGGCAGGAGGCGACGGCAGTCGTCGCGCGGCGGCCCCATCACCACCGGCACCGCCAGCTTCGCGTAGGCCTGCCAGTAGGGCTTCTCGGTCAGGTACTCCCGGCAGTTCGAGTTCTCGAAGGCCAGGTAAAAACGGCAGCGCTCCAGCGCCGGGCAGTCCGCGTCGAAGTGGCCCGGACAGCTGGTCCGGTCGCCGTTCAGGCAGCGGCCCATTATCCAGAGATCACCACCTGCGGAGCATTTGCGCTTGTTTAGGAATTGATAAGATATTGTAGAGATTTATGGAGTGGGCGTCTTTTTTTGTGGATTTTGTTGATGCTTGTACATACGGTTTGGTTGCGTTTTTTTTATGGATGCAGAAAAAAAAATGTTGTGACAATTAAACCATTTAGTTTATGCGAATTATACAATTGGTTTAATCAACCGATAAGATTTAGTTAAATTGATAAAATATTTGATTAGATTGATTTTTAACTAAAAATTTTGTTAATTTAACTATTGTAACTTTTTTTTCGATATTTATATCATGTAGAAATATGTTGCGTTAAAAATTAGTATAGTATTTACTAAAGCAAGAAAAACTTGAAAAATTATATAATTACAAACAAATTTTACTATAAATTTAATGTACGTCGCAAAATTCGCGTAATATTTCTATGTAAAAGTTCTGTAAAATATATCTCTGTAGCTTTTCTTGTAAAACTTACAAAAAGCTTCGACAAAAGTATATAGGATTCAGATACAAGTTACAGCGATTTTCCCGTCAAAATATTCAGAGCTTCCAAACTGTCCCTCAACTACGTTTATTCGTAATTTTTACGGTGATCTTCGCTTCGCTTTACTTAAAAAAAATTGTCTGTTTTGCAGCGTAGAATAAGTAACTATCATCATCCTGGTGATATCTCACAATTTACATTTCATCTCTCATCCTAAAATAAATTAAAGTTTCATATCGTCAAAAAAAAGTCACAACCTTATAATAAAACAAAATAAAAAAAAAACATGCACTGAAATTTAATCTACCATACACTGTCAGAAATAAGAAATATACACATTGAAATTAATGTACTAAATGTAATAGAAGCAAATTTCAAGCAAGTACATTAATTCACATTCATATACTACATTAATATGAATGTTTTCGTGAATAAAATGTAATAAAAATAAAAATAAAAATTAAGTAGAATTATTCTGTAAAATACGCAAATTTACAGATATACATAAATATAAATCTCTGTATATAAATCTCTGAGCTTTAATGCTCATATTGATTTTATTGTATCCAAAGCTTTTAATCTAGTCGGTTTTATTAAGCGTACCACTCGGGATTTTAATGACGTTTCCGCTATTGTACATTTGTATAAATCATTGGTGATTCCGGTTTTAACCTATTGCTCACCAATTTGGTCTCCACATACGACAGTATGGAGCAATAAGATTGAATCCGTTCAACATAGATTTTTGCGCTATATCTCTTTTAAGTTGAGGAGACCGATGCTGTACATTAATCATGACTATTCGGAAG
>JAWWEN010000020.1:3065241-3079667 GCA_035582955.1 Sycophila texana
TTATTCCTTTTCCCATAATCTCAAAATAAATTGTCAAAATAAGGCCTTTTTTTCGGTCTCTAGAGTGGTGTTACCCCATCAACATGTTAACAAACATCAACAAAAATTGCTTCGCTTTTGCGGAGGTAAACTTAATCGACTCCTTGTCCTAACTGTTTTTCAAACAATTAGTTAACACTCGCAAGTCGTAACGACAGTCGTGAACGCAAACGAATTTACTCGTTACCTATAGTCACGTTTTTAGGTATCCCTCTACTTTATCCCTTCGCCGCGCATTCCATCAGTCACGCAAATTTCGCAATATTGATCCGGATAAAATACTGAAATTAATTTTACATGTAAATTTAAGGGGACATCGGAGATCCGATGAGTCTGAAGTGTTAATAGATTTTTATCGTTAATAGAACGCTCTTCCTTAAGCAACGAGAAACGGCATATAATAGGAAGATCTTAGAACAAAAAATAAAATAATAGGAAAAATTAAAAATATTATGTAAGTGATACGTAGGAGGCTCCGACATCTCCTTAATATTTTTTTTATATCGTTATATACACGCCTACTGCGCGCGTATTATCTCTTTAAGCAGTTCTTAAATACAAGTACTTAATAATCACGAAGTTGTACAATTGGTAAAATTGTTAAAAACAAAATGCGCTCATATGCGCATACTTATTGTCGCTTTGTTAACATAACGAAGAGTCTCGCGTCTTCGCAAGTTTATCTATAATGACAGGTACGATTTCTATTGTCACCCTCTCATTTGGCTCTCAGGTTCCATTTTGCAACAATCCTGCATGGTAAGTATGAAAGGCACTACGCTGGCTACGCTCACCCTGCCAATAAGGCCCGCAAAAAAGAGATCTTCTAATACTCGTGGATTTATCGAACGCAGAGGCGCTAATCGTAGAAGCAGTCTGGGCAGCCTTTCGGAACCGACTCGTTGTTGGAGCTCGGTCCAAGCGGTCTCTTGTAATACTTGAACGCGTTTTCGCCAAACCCCGGCAAGAACGTTGTCTGAAATGGTAAAAACATTAAAATTATAAATTTCTATAACACTATTTAATTAATATCTTTTTCTTGCTGTATAAAGCAGAGATTTATTACCTGCACTGAAAAGTGTCAGAGCCTTAAGATAAGCGTATTCAACAGAATCAACCTGTAGTTTGTGAAGCGAGCTAACGCAATCTTGCAAACGACAAATGTGTTCTGTAACAGACTTTATTTTATTTGCAGTCATTTTTTCTTGGGCAATGCTTGCTTGAAGATGATTTATAATCCATGTAAGAATACTGGGAAGAGAAAGAGTGTAGGCACACTGAGCCAAACCGAGGGTAAATAATTGGCCCCAAGAGCTGCTCACCAACGTTGTTTGAATTTCAGATCTGTAAAATATGTATTAACCGTTTAATTGCTATTCGTTAAATAAATTTTTAGTTTTTTTCTTTAAACGACGCAAATACTAACGGAAGCGTTTGAAAAGCTGGAATTCCTCTGGCCCAATGGACGGATAAAAATAATAATCTCGCTGCACTTTCGCAAATGTAATGTATCGATAAGTACGCAGGAGCAGGACTAGGAGCTCTTAATTCAAAATGCATGTGTCTTTCAAATAACAATTGACCACAATTCCAGTCTTCGTCTTCACCATCGCCGTTTCCATTAATGTTCTGTAAATGAAAATTTTTTTATTAAATCGGAAAACATGTAACGGAGATCGAATTTTTATCACTTACATCTCCAGCCATGAGTTTGGCCATATTGTCAAGAGCATGAGAAATCAAAAGTCGTTCTCTTGCTAATGTCAAAGCATCACTAAGATCACTATCACTACTTTGGTGATCTTCCATGCTAGGACTTTCTGGTTGATGGTGCTGCTGCTGCTGCTGTTGCTCCCAAGTACCAGGTACAGTTGAAGTTTCAATAACATTTGGTTGCTGTGGTTCAGGCTTTATACGTGTACTTCGAGTTCCCCCTTTCCCACCTGTTCCTGTTTCACTATTCCCTAGAACAGGTTTTCTTTCATGTTGCACAGCTGTAATAAAAACAAGCATAAAATGAGATATACTTTTTTAGAATTAAATCTTATTTTTGAATCGAATATATTACAATCACTTCGCATGCCCATGGCTAAACATTTTTGAAGTCTGCAATACTGGCAACGGTTTCTGTGATGCTTTGTCACTTCGCAACTTTTACTCCCTCGGCACTGGTAACCAAGCTGCTTCCGTATACTTCTTTTGAAAAATCCTTTACATCCTTCACAGCTAATAGCTCCATAATGTCTTCCACTAGCTCTATCTCCACATACTACGCAAAGCTCTAGAGATATTCCAATACCCAAGCAAGAGTTACGACCATCTCTTGACATTTTCATCTGGAATAAAAATATAATTTTAAAAAATGTCATAACAACACATACTGAGAAATAAACAAAATTTTTGCTTACTTCCATATCAACACCAGAGTTGCTTCTTACATGATCAAGTCCAGGATGAAGGTGGTGGTGCATCATACCAGCAGCGGCAGCAGCAGCAGCAGCCGCCGCAGTGTAGTGCTCCACTCCTCCCAATTCTCTCTTCAGCTTGTGATCCGACATTTCCAAATCTTGCATATTTTCTATATTACTATTTTGCACATCCAGTCCAATGTGATGTCTTCTCAATGATCTGTAATCCCTCACCGCAATATTGTGCAGATCGGATTTGTTTTCATTCAACTTTTCTTCACTGCTCGTTCTCAGTTTGTCATTAATAACTGGTTTTGAGTCCTTCTGTAAAATTAATTTTAAAAACAATTATTCTCCACTCGATTAAAAACCTAATAATGTTCTATTCAAATTTTAATAATAAAAACAAAAAATAAATAAATAAAGAGTTCAGTAAATATCACTTTTTTTACCTCAATGTCGACCTCGGCTTCGGGCTCGGCCTCCTCGTCCTCTTCCTCTTCCTCGTCATTTTCCTCCTCCTCCTCAGGCTCGTCCTCCTCTTCCTCCTCGCTGTTCTCTTCGTGGGTGCCCGGCTGCTGGCGCCTACCGCTGTCCCTATTAACGCGATTCTGCTGCGCCGTCTTCGAGCGGAAATTCACGTCCACTTGCTGCTTCTCCGGCTGCTCGACGTTCTCGTACTCCCCGTCTCTCTCCATTTCTCTCGCCCTCTCTCTTCCTCTAAAAATAAAAAAGCCGAAAAAGAGGCTAAAAATAAGAGTCGAACGTGCGTGTTCCACGGCTCGGCGACTGTATACCTACTCGCGCCGACCCAAAGATGCCCGATAATCGCGCGAAGCAATGAGAAGGCAACAACAAAAAGAAAAAAAGGAAGTAAGAAAGAAGAGAAAAAGCCAGGGAGCAGCGCGGCAAAGTAAAAAGGAAGCGCGAGAACGGAGAGATGATGATAATAAATAATAAAAAAAGGAGAGAACAAAAAAAAAAAAAAGAAAAAAAAGAAAAAAACCGTGAGAGTAAAGAGAAGAGGCGCAAAGGGAGAGCTCGACGCTGGCGGCGGCACCTGCACCGCGCGCCGAGGCAACACCTGTGCCGCGTATACACGTAGGCCCCGTTCGTCGAACTTTAGTCACCGCGCTCTCTAACCTCAATGCCACTTTACCTGTGTCCAGGCAGCCTCCTCGCCTCGACGCCGATCGAGCAGGTGCTTATCAAATCGACGCCCCTCCAGGTCGCCTATCCACCACCACACACACACACACACACACTACACCCTCGGCCTGACACTGACCGTCCGATCAAACTTAAAAGCCGCGAGAAACGGAGACTCCAAAAAAAAAAAAAAAATAACAATAAATATAAATAAAAAGTACGAACGGCAGATCGAGGGATCCGATGCGTTGCCCGCGGAGAGTCGAACCTTCGGAGTCGCGCTCACTGACGGTACGCTGCGTTTGTGGGACGGGAAGAGCGCGCAGGACGTGGAGTCGCGGGGGGAGGAGGGGAGAGGGGCTGGCGGCAGCAGCCTGGCAGGTAGCCAGCGGAAGAGTAGGAGCGGAAGCGGCGTTCGCTACTTGCCTTCTCCTGCGCCGCCGCCGCCGCCGCCGCGCGCCTACTCCACCCAGGTGCATTCTCGAGAGCTCGCGCTGTGTGTACCCCTACCACCGCGGCGGCCGCGGGAAGAGACCGCCGAGCGAGCACAGAGCCTGACCTTTCGGAATTTTAAAGGCTGCTGCTGCTCCGCTGCCGCTCTCCCCGACTCGCTCCGCGCGCTCACCATTTACATGCCCTCCTCTCATTCATATATCCTTAGGTATATTGCCTATTGCCTTCTTCGAGGTGTGCGGGTTAATATGCATTAATATATATTAATTAAAATGTATATGGCATTATATAGTATTGCTTTTTTAGTTACTTGTATATGTATTTTAGTACTTATTTTACGTCAAGTGTACCTTATTCACTTAAAAAAGAAAAGAAAAGAAAAAGTAAAATAAAAGGTATAATAAAAGTAAACTAAAAAGTAAACTAAAAGGTATATATAAGGGTTTTGAAGAAAAATAAGCGATTTGAGTGAAATCTTAAGAAGAATAATGTATAAGTGAAGACACTTATATTCGTCATCAGAAGGTTACTATTCACGTGTACGTAATTATACTTATTCCCTCCACTTTGTTCAGTGGCTTTTATAACAGTGAGTTAAAGCCAAATAAAACTTTACAATAATAATACTTATATTCCCTCTTTCCAGACACTGTCACTACGAGTGTGACGAATAAAAGTATTATTTTTTCATTATCTTTGTAATAAAGTGTGTGTACCTCTATCTGCATAAATAAGAGTGTACGTAGCACTTACTGTATGTATTATAAAAGATAAAAAAGAATTTAAATTTAAATACCTAGCGGTTTAGCGGTGACGATGAGCGACGGAGCAGGTGCATTAAGGCCAGTCGCCGTGGCGCGCGCACATGGACACCTGTCCACCTACGCTCGCGCACTCGCTATATGTATATAACACACACAATGTATACGTATATATATCACACACGATGTATATATATATGCTTAATGCCTCCTCCGTGCAGCAGCAACAGCAGCAGCAGCGAGTGATGAACGCCGAATTGTCTTCTACACTTTAATTGCGCTAATGTCTTCGGTGTGTCGAGGAAACGGACGGAGAGGAGAGTCGGAAAAAAAGGGAGAAGAGAGAGCGAAGATGGTGGGCCAGTGCAGTAGAGGACGAGAGGAGAGACGAGACGAAGGTGCCGCGCAACATGCAGCTCGCGCGCGCCCCGAGCGTGGCGGTGCGGCGCTGCGCAGGGTGGGAGGGCCGCGGGAGCAGGGGCAAGAGGGGGGGAGAGGCAGTAGTGCAACACGCCGCGGAGAAAGAGACGACACACTAGCTAATCGGGGCGTGCACCTAGGAGCTAAAGGTGCACGAACGCGCGCGACTCATGACTCGCCGCGCGACTTGCCCAACCGCCTTTTCGAGATCGTGCGCGCCTCGACGCGCGCGCTTATGCATATCGCGCTCTCGCCACTTCTTCTCTCGGTCTCCGTCTCTTTCTTTCTCTCATTCTGTCTCTGTCGGGCCGATGGCTGCACCGCACTCATGCACGGGGGGGTGTACATACGCTACTATTGCGGGATCGAGGATCGAACTGTCGTGCGGCGGCGAGTGCTCCGAAACGAAAAACGGAGCATTGCGATGTATACTTAAGACTTGCTGCTCAAAATGCCTTAAGTGTATTTTGGTTTTCAAGTTCGCTTGTACGATTAATGTTTTATTTGTTAATTTAAAGCATTATTAAATGGGATTAGCCCTTGATAAAAAAAAAAAAAAAAAAATAGAAGAAACTTTAAGTTATAGAAAATTATATATCTAAAAGTAAATTAACATAATATTTAGTTTGCGTATGAAAAAAAATAATTTTTTTTTAATAAATAACGTTTAATAATGTTTTTTAAGTTAGTACACGGAATATTTTGTATACGTGTATTTTGTTTTTTAGAGTGCGCTTGTACCGTTAATATGCAGATATTTAAACCATTAGATAGGCTTGGTAGCCCTTAAATACAAAAAATTATAAATTTTAAGAAAGTATACTAAAATAATGATATCGAGCTTGCTTATCAAAAGGAATTTTTTTCAAATAAACAATTATTTAATAATGTTTTAAAGTTAGAATGCAGAATGTTGCGAATTGGATTATACATTCACCTATTTATAGCGTTATTTTACTTTTATTTATTTTCTTTGCTTAACTCTTCCCGGTTTATAAATACCATATTTGTAATAATAAACTAAATTCTATTATATTCGAATTAATTACTGAAAAAAACGAGCCTGTTGGGTATTGTTTTAATATAAAATACTACAATATTTTTAAATATTTTTAAAAAAATTAAAGACCAATGATAATACGGTAAACTAATTTAAATCGCTGATGTACGTACATATGTATGTATGCATGTATGTATGTACATATGTACCTGCGCTGTACAAATAATGGACTGTAGGCTGTAGTAGGTCGACAGGTAAGGTTTAAACTAAGGTAAGAGTCAATTGTAGATGGCAGCGCATGTCGACAACTGATTGGGCTTCGTGCTTGTATGAGTTTTCAAGACTTTGTTTACATTTGCTGATTTAACGAAGAAAGCCATTTACGGCACTTCTTTTTGTTCTTTCGACACACAAAAATTTGTCATGAAAAAATATCCCGCTCTTAAAATAAATAAAGAAATAAAATAATATTACTTGCGTAGAAGTGCATGGTGCACTATGAGTGTACTATGCAATTATTTATTTAAACATAATTACTAAAATAAATGGATCTACTCACTTGATTGTTATCGTCGCAGTGTCGAACGTTGGCACGGAGTATGTATTTTTTTATCAATTATACGAATTCACAAAAAATTAGAAAGTTAGTGAACGTCGAATCATAGCCTTAATACGCGAATTTCACCTTTGTTTGAGAGTATTCGGGGTAAGGCCTTTCTTCGCGATGTGACATCTGTCATGCGTCACATCGCACATGTGGACACGTGATCCATCCCCACCGCCGCACGTGTGCAATGTGCAATCTATGATCCGTTCCGTTTGAGGCCATTCGCGCGACTTACTGCTATATTAAACATAATCACTGTAGTTCTATACCTAAGCTTTGATTTTTAAAATTGTACTTTATCCGCGCAGATAAAGGCGCCTGACAAAATGCATAATTATACAATTTGAAGACTTGAATTAAACTTAAAATGTTAACGTTGGGTAATATTTAAACTCATTTTTAATATATTTTTTCTGTTTTTTAGAAAAAAAAAAACAAATTAGAAATGGCAAGGATAATAAATCAATGAGTAAAAGAATTATAAAAAACACTGATTTATTTTTTGTAAATAATTTTACCATTACATTCACAGTATCATTTAGAATAACCAACACAGCCAATCCTCTATGTCATTCATCTCATTTCGTCTATCATTGTTTCTTGCAAAATAATACACGCTTATGTGTGTACATGTGTAGATGTGTGGGTGTGTATGTCTATGTTTGCGTTGCAAAGGAGAGAGCAAGACCGAACAAAGGCACAGGGGTATCAAATAAGCGGAGTTCCGTCATGAGTTCAGTATTGCATGTGCCTCGTGCTTAAGTATAAAGATTAGGTACAAAATAAACAAATAAAACTGCTTAGAAAACCTGAGGCACATGAAACAGAGGTCTCACAGTGCAATCAATCAGACGTACGACTAAGAAAAATGGTAAATTCCTCTAGAGGATAAGGAATACATACATTTTGATATAGGTACACTGTCCTTAGTGCTTACAAGTATCAGACATTGATCTTGTAATATAAGTTTTGTAGTTTCTCCACAATTGCTAATGGCAAAAAAAAAAATTGCCTATGGTCTCCCACCGATTAAAATCATCCGTACAAAGGTTTAAACAAGCGACATTGTTTCAACATCTGTTTTCTTCCCTCAAATTCTTAAAATCACTAACCGAAAACTTCTTGACTCGCGAATATAAGGTACAAAAATCCATCCTCGTCCTTCTCTCGCTGATAAAGTTGAGCCATGGTGGTGCTTCCGCTGGCCATGCTCCTCTGATTTACCAGCAAGAAGAAAGCCTGTGTGGGATGCAACTGCAGTCGCCTCCTGCGGGCAGCATACAGCCAATCAGTATCTTATGTAAATATTGTGCAAAGCACACAAGTTTGTAGATAACGCTATTTACCTTATTATTTTAATCAACTCCGTGACGGAGAGATGATCGGGCACCAAGAATTTCGTCTTGTCCAGCAGAGGCAACTGCTTCTCAGCGTAATACCTCTCCACTATGATGGGTATTTTGTTTGGGTGCTTCTCCTTGATGAGCTTGACGTCGGCCACGCGCTGATCTAAGAGACAAAAACAGTGCAAGAAACGATTAGACAGGGCCGAAGAAGACAGCAGGCGTGCGCGCCTCGCGCGTAGTGCGCAGTTCACGCAGTGTAACGCCGTCCCTCACCGAACGACCGCTTTTCCTTGAACGACTTCGGCGTGGAATTCATGTCTGCGTGCTGCTCCGTCGTCCCCTGCGCGACAGCGCTCCTCGCCTTCCCCCTTCGGTCCTCCCGCACACTCGCCTCCTCGCACGCAGATCCTCACTTGCCACCTCGCGTCTGTCTCCTCTTCCTTTTTTATTTTGTTTTCCTCCGTTTTCTAAGCGCCTCACATATCACGCTCTATGCGCAGTCCACTTTCGTAGCGCGACGGACTGGAGATGGAGAGCGAACTGAACTCGACGCGCTCTCCAAGCTGGAAGCGCGGTATCTGGTGTACTGCGCACACGCGAGCGAAGCAAAACACAAATATCGCTCGGCTGGCTGGGGGTGCACACTAGCGAGTAGTACTTTTATAGCTCACGCTGATTTCCGAACAATAATAAACGATGCCAGGCCAGCGGGTCCAAGCGATTACCGCCGACTCGAGCGCCCAGCGGTGCAACAATGAAATAACCTACGCGCCACTGTGCGCAGGCGCAACAATTGGGCGGGAAAATTCGAATTGCGATTGCCCGCGCTTGACTCCCACAGGTATATATACATATACGCACGTATGAGTACACACTATCGCGTGTAAGTACTTAGCGTCTTTTTAAATTGCCTCCTTATCGAGCGATTCGTTCGAGTTAGATAATTAAATTTGAACGCGGCACGGCATTATCGGCGTTGACCCGGAAAAGAGAAAGCGATAAAAAGCCCGCCGTAGATTCCTATCTCTCGGCGCTGCAGGAGGAAAAATAAAAGCTGAACAGAAAAAAAAGTGCACCGAATAGAAAGTGTACAAGTGCGCGCCGCGTAGCGAGTACGTTATAAGTATATAATATATAACAATAATACAACGCTCGAGCGAAGGAAAGCGTACAGTAGGCGAAAGACGCCTCGAAAGGGGCACTCCGCCCGCGAGGCTCCGGCATTAGAGCGTTAATCCGGCGAAAGCCTAGAAAAGGTCCCGACGTCGACGAATCGATCGCTGGATGTGTTTATCCAGCGGCCGCTTGTGGGTGTGAGCGCGCGCCGCTCGGGTCGTTGTTCCGAGCATCGCTCCGTCTCCCTCACACCCATCGAAGTCAGATACGAGCCTCTCGTATACATACATATGTATATGTATACTATAGAAGTAGGGGTTAGAAAAATTTGGTTGAAAATCAGCATTTTTTTCGTCTTTAAACAAGAATTATTAATAGAGTACTATTTATTTTTATCAATCGTAACCTTATCATTTCGATAGAGGAATAAATATTCTCTCTAAGATGCTGCCATTCATTTTTCTAAATGTTATAAACTTTTAAACTCAACTGTCTAACAAAAAATAAATAAACAAATAAATAAAACATTATAGACTAGTATAATACGAGATTACGAGATTTATAGATATGCATATGTGTATGTATACTATGTAGTAGTCTAGTAGTGGTATAGTAGCGCGCATTATTATAAAACACGTCGGCCGGACTTTGCCGTCGCGTGCTGCCATCTGCTCGGCGCCGAGTATAGTCAGGAAGCGGCCGCGTGTACGAAAATCGTCGTCGTCGGCGGCTTTAAAAGTGTCTTACACACATACACACATACATTAAGCAGCAGCGCGTGTTACACATACACACGCTCAGAAACATAAAGTCAGCGGCGACTGGCGAGCGCGCACTCGAGAGCAGCGCAGCGCAGAGCCGAGCTGCAGGCCCTCGAGGTGCATCAGGCGCGCGCGCGATCCTCGCTTGTCTCGGCGCGGCGCACATCACAACAGTATAGCGTAGTGTCTTGTCAGTCGGTCGCCGTGCGCGCCCACCGAGACAACAATACAAGCGCCGCGCGTGCTCGAGGTGTACTGCTGCACGCCATACACTGCGCCGAGGCAGCAGCGCACTATATACCCCCGGCCGATAAATCGAGAGGTGTAGCAGCAGCAGCAGCAGTGTTTTCTCTTTTCTCTTCTTCGCGCTTACGTGAGTGCGTGTATATAGTTGTGTGCGCGTGCTCCGGAGAAAAAGAGAGAGAGAGAGAAAGAGGCGTCCCTCCCCGCGAGCGCGTCGCCGTGTCCAGTCCTCGTCGCGCAGCCACCGTCGCACGGGCCGCCTCGGAGTGACGCGCGGACGGCTCGTCCCCGAGGCCGCAGGAGTCAGCCGCAGTGTGACGGAGCCTCCGAGAGCAGGATCGTAACGTGAAGAAGAAGCCACAATCGCAGCGCCGCCCAGACTCGCGCACGCCTCCGGAGGACAGCCGGAAGCGCGGCCCGCCGAGGAAGGAGAGCGGCGCTCTCGGCCTCCTTTGTGCACATCGCGCATTTATTGCTCGCGTGCACGAGGCCCCGAGTCTCTCCGTCCGACTCCGCTTACACATGTACGCGCGCGCGCGTGTGTTATTTTATGCGCGAGTGCGCCTGTGTGCGCGGTCCCGTTTCCCCGAGCCGCGGAGAGCACGCATATAAGCCATCGCCGAGCAGCAGCGCATGTGCATTCTCTCCGTCCGGCGTCATCGAACCCCGAGCACCGCCAGTAGTCGAGCAGGTATAACGTATAAGAGAGAGAGAGAGAGAGAGAACGAGGAGAGGAGAGAATCGCGGAGAAGGGAGAAGAAGAGGGAGCGGGCGTCAGGCCTCCTTCCGAGTGTGGGAAGCGCGAGGGAGACGGCCACCGGATATGCGCTCGTAGCCGCGGCCAGGACGATGCATCCCCCGAGGCTCCCACGGGGGCGACAGCCCAGCAGCGGCCCAGCGGCCCTCAGCAGGTAATCCACGGGCTCACCGAGCGCAGTTAAGGGTGATGCCCCTGTCACGGCCGCCCCCGCTCTCGGCGGGCATCTCCTCGCTGGAGCAGCTGCACGCCTACGCCTACGGCGGCGAGGGTGGCGGTCACCTGCCGCCCCTCAAGGCCGGCAGCATGCTGCTTAAGCAGCAGGCCGACTCGCCGGCGGCGGAGCTCAGCCCGGCCGCGGCCGCCGCCATCCTCAGCACCCACCTGCCCAGCCTGAGCTCCAGCGCCAACAGCAGCCTGCAGAACCTGGCGCCGGGGGTCGGCAACAATAATCCGGACCTGCTGGCGCCACCGCCGGCCGGCCAGCTGAGCCTGCACCACTCCAGGTCCAACAGCCAGTCCAGCTCGCCCCTCGTCGCCTCGGCGAAGAACGCCGATCACGCTCACCACCATCACCATCACCATCATCATCATCACCATCACCATCAGCAGTCGCAGCCGGCGCAGCAGCAGCAGGCTACGCAGCAGTCGACGCAGCAACAGCAACAGTCGACGCAGCAGCAGCAGCAGCAGCAGCAGGCGGTGCAGGCTCTGGGGCAGAAGCCCAAGGCCCTGACCATCACCCCGGATATCGTGATGAAGCTGTATATGAATAAATTGACGCCGTACGAGCACCACGAGATCTTCAACTACCCGCAGATCTACTTCATCGGGGCGAACGCCAAGAAGCGGCCGGGCATCATCGGCATGCCGAACAATAGTGATTACGACAACGACAAGGGCTCGTATATACACATCACCCACGACCACGTGGCCTACAGGTACGAGGTGCTGAAGGTGATTGGGAAGGGGAGCTTCGGCCAGGTGGTCAAGGCGTACGACCACAAAAACCACGAGCACGTCGCCCTGAAGATGGTGCGCAACGAGGAGCGCTTCCATCGCCAGGCACAGGAGGAGATCAGGATACTGCGGAACCTGCGCGAGCAGGACAAGGAGAACACCATGAACGTCATACACATGTTCGACTCGTTTACCTTTCGCAATCACATGTGCATCACCTTCGAGCTGCTCAGCATCAACCTGTACGAGCTCATCAAGAAGAACAAGTTCCAGGGCTTCAGTCTGCAGCTGGTCAGGAAGTTCTCGCACTCGCTGCTGCAGTGCCTGGACGCCTTGCACAAGAACAAAATCATACACTGCGACATGAAGCCGGAGAACGTGCTGCTCAAGCAGCAGGGCCGCAGCGGCATCAAGGTATGACGCATCGTGTATGATCTTTTGCTTTCGCACGCGCGCGCGGAGAGCACGACGAGTCGCGGGCGGTGATTAACGGGAATTTGGACGAGCCGGGAGTAACGACTTTGCCTCTCTTTCGTTTTTTTTTGTTTTTTTAGTTATTTTAGTCGTTCGTATTCTTCTTGTTCTTCTCTATTTTTTTTGTTAAAGACATTTTTTTTTTCTTTTAGGTAGTGTGAAAGGATCTGAGCGATTACGTCGAGCCAGATGTTTCGATTAATTAATTCTTTAATTCGTCGATGTTTTGGTCATGTGCTGAGAGTACCTTCGTCAGGGATAGAATGTTGTTGATGAAAATTATATTGTAGATTTTAGTAGTCTACTGAGAACTACGTACGATAGTTTATTATTTTACTGAATTTTGAAAAGATTAAAATGGAGCATAAGGCTCGTTGTGAATTAAGTTCGCGTCAAAAGTATTGGATAGGATTTTTTTTTTGTTTTTGTTATCGCATGGAGGAGTGTCTGGGACGGCGTCTTCTTGATAGAGGAGCGCGATTTGATTGTGCCGCGTGAATAAATTGTAAAAAAAAAACTATCTACTTTTGGGTCATGGCTGTGAAGTTATCGATCAATTTTTTTTTTCCTTCGATCTGTGCACTAAATTGGTCGATTGCGAAATAATTTCGTCGTCTGCGACTTCGTTTTTTAACGAGAAGCTAACGATAAAGTTATAATATAAAGTTTGTATCGTTTCGTGATTCGGCCTTTCGCACGTATATTATAAATTAACTTTTTCAATATAATTTACAAGAAATAACCGCTGGCAGTTATTTTAATTTTTTGCAGAAGTTTCAACTGGCAGATATTAATTTTTAAGTAGATTTATAGTGTCACTTGGATACAGGCGATGCCTATTTTTATCGATTGATTGGCACATATTTCACTACCGTCCAGTTTTATTACTGTTTCGTATCTTAAAAGAAAAAGTCTTTAAAATATCGTGTGTCACCACTTTTAAAGCTCACTTCGCTAAGAAATTCAATGATTCGATGCACATTTATCATTATTAAAATTGACGTTTTCAACATTGTCATTTACTCAACAACGAAACGTAACAAAACGTATATTATTATCTCGATACTCCCCAATAGTTCCGTCATCTTTGCCACATTGTTCGAATTAAGTATACCGGACTAATCTAAAAAAAGTAGCTAAGCAAAATAAAATGATTTATTTTTATTTATTTAGTATTACACGCGCGGTACTACCCTAAAAATATACAAGCATAATAAGTATAATAAAAAGTATACAAATATAATAACATATAGTTATAATGAACTGGTATATAAAAATCAAAAGAAAAATCGAAAATCAAAAAATTAGCCATCAAACATAGTTATGAACTGGCAAGCTCACTAATTAATAACTAAATAAATAAATAAAATAATAAATAAAATAAATAAAATAACAAATAAAATAACAAATAAAATAAATAAAATAATAAATAAAATAGTAAATAAAATAAAAAATAAATAAATTAAATAAAACATAAAACGTGCATGGAACAGTTTACCAAACGACGTTCGCTCCCTTGATTCTACGATATCATTTAAGATGGGTGTGAGGAAGTTTATGAAGTCACCAATTACCAATACAATTTGTTAAATTTGCTTTATATTATTTTATTAGATTTTATTTTCAAAGTTTATCCCAGCGAAATAGGCTGGACTTCTTACGCTTTATATTGGCCGCTGTCTTTTGTTACTTTTATTTATTGTAAACCCAATAAACCAATAACCCCGAACCCAATAACCCTGATCCCTGGAACATTATTTTTTTGTACTAAATTTTGTTTTGTCAAATGTTGACTAAATATTCCGCAGGCTTAATTAAATTCAATTCGACCTTGCATAGCGAGTTCTAACAAACTCTTAAGGTGGTTATCGTGATTTTTCACTTTCTTAAGAAGTTGCTCAAAAAAATCATACGCGTAGCTTTTACTTTAAT
>JAWWEN010000020.1:3079767-3106282 GCA_035582955.1 Sycophila texana
TATTTTTATTAATTCATTTTCATTTACTTTTAGGTACTTTTGTAAAACCACTTTTAACGGTGTTGGATCCCCTTAAGTGGAATAATACACAAAGTATTTGTTAATTTAATACGCGATCCGAAATTTGTCACGAGTTGAAGATACTTTTTAAATAATATAGACTTTATAAAAATAAAACTATAACCCACTACTTTCTCGTAAAAAAACACCGCGTATTTATTAGCGTAGCTCAAGAAATATGTTAATTTTAACAAGCAAGATTCAGAAAACTAAAAAAATGTAGCATTACAAATTTTCTCAGGTTTCTCCTTGCTTTAGTAAATGCTGCATTAATTTTTAATACAATGATAAATAGAAATTTTAATATTTTCCTCCGTACAAGAATGAGGAAAAACGAACAAAATTTAATGATTGTTAAAGCATTAATGGCCTCATTTAAAATACAACGTAACTGTCTTTTATAATTATACGCCCAGTTACAATCGTTAAAGTACGGCCGTCTTTCAGCAGAAGAGCAATTTTGTAAAACGACAATATGACCAATAGCAATGCAATCAATGAAACTGCATTATACATAAATTTACATCTGCTCTTCGAGTCAAATGTCCAAACTGCCAATACGGTAAATCAGCGCGTTTAACGGCGCAATTAGACAAACGATATTAAAAAGGATTGCGAACAAAAGCGCAAATTTACAAACGGCCGGGAGAGTATCGTAGCCTCGGCGCCGAGCAAACGAGGCAATTACCCGAGGTTTCAACGTTCGCGGAACTTTCAATCTGAGCCGCGGCCGGACTGAAGCGAGCCGGAGGAGGGCGGGCCAAAAATTTCGGCGGAACTCTGCGAGCAGCTCGTTATCCCGTCAAGCGCAGAGCGCACGGTCGGCTCAATATTTAATCAAGCCTCGCGTGCCACTTTTCAGCCAGGCTTTTGACGAGCCGATGATTCGCGCCTCACGCGATCTCCGCCCGCTGAAGTTGAGAGCCACGGGCCGTCCGACCGGACTCGGATGTTACTACTTAGCGGAGGATGCCGCGCTCACGATTTGCAGATTGATGAGCGTCTTCTCATCGATGGGCTGGAAAATAGCTGGGCGGGTTTTTTTTTTCTTTCACGCGGATGGTAACTGATAGCTGCAGGTAATGAATGACTATTGCTTTGTTTGGAGAATTAAAAGTACTTTTTCCTCTATAGGTGAATAAATGAAATTTCATTGAAATAAGTGAATAGTTGTTACTTAATTCTATCTCAAATATCTACTACTTATCACTATAAGTGTATTTGCCGTTTAAGAGAAACTGACTATACTACTATATTTTACATAATTAGTATAGATTTCTTTGTAAATTTATTGTTTTGTAAGTATTGACTTTATTATTAATTAGAATAATGTGGATAAACTAATAAAATAACAATAAAATATTAGGGAAACAACAATATTTCATAATCCTTTAATGTAAGACGTCCTCAATAATAAATTAAACAAAATTTTCTTTCTAGAAAAATTTTAAAGATCTTTCAAATGCATCTTTAATCATGAATAAGTAGAAACAGTCGTGAATAGTCAGACACTGCTTTGGCTACTTTTAGCTTTTTGTTGAATGTAAGCCGAATATTTTTCTTTTTCAGCAAAATAAATAAATAAATAAATAAAAACAAAAAAAAAATAAAAAAATAAATGTAATATTAACGTCGATCATTATTTTTGTGATATAATTGTTCCAAATTTATTGAATTGCTGACGGTTTTATATTATACACTGAACTAATTTTCATTTGCATTCTTTTAATATTCTTTTAATTTTTTAAACTTTTCTTAACGTATTTTTTCTAACGATCAGGTAAATTTTTTTTTAAAAGATATTCTTTCGAAAAAAAACGTTTTTGTATTATTAATTATGTAAGTTTCATGAATTACTTTACAAACTTATTAGAGGGTTCAAATTACGAGTATTCCTTTCGGAGAATATAAAAGAAATTTCCACTTAAAACTTGCAGTAATTTTTTCATGATTGCATAAATCTTATATTAAATTGTTCGAAAGTTTCATTGTGTTCGACATAATAATATTCTGACTTGTTTGGTGCCTGTTAAACAGTTTTCGTTCTATTCATTGCAGCGAGTTAGTAAGTTCACCGGAGTTATCGAGAGTAATTTATTGTCTAACAAGGAAGATGTCTTCTTAGTTTGTAGATTGAGATTTTGACCTAATTCATAATGAAAAGCATCATTGACTTTGTGGTGTTAACACGAATTGAGTTATATTACACTGTCAACTAGTGGAAGTAGTATTTACGTCTGAAATCGTAGACATTTGACTTGTTGATAACAATCTTCAGTTATTTATATGGATACAATAATAATTTATAAATCTGCATAAGTAAGCATTTAGAATTGAGAGAAGTTTATTGAAAAATTTAAATTGACTGATCTCAATGTGGTTATTCGCGCATGTAACATAATAATGCAAGCTCAATTTGAATTAATTCATTTCTGATGTTCCCAAAATGTATAATTAAAAAGGTAAAAGCTTTATCCCATCAAAAATGTTATGAATTGTTACCAAGGTAGTTATAAATAAATGTTTTTAATATTCGTCTCACTTTACTGATGTGTAAAAAAAAAATGTGCCAGCGCGAATTTCAGCGTCATTTTTTCAGCGAACAAAGTGCTTTTAGCGAAATTATCAATTTTCACTTTAATTTTCGTCGCATTAAAATTCCCTATCAGGTAAGCGTTTTATCGTGTCGACAGGGCGAAAATAATTTCGTTCCCACCAGACCGCGCCAACAGGCGATTGATCCGACTGTTTTTCACGCCATGTCCGCCCCATTAAAATGATGAAATTGAACCTTTGACGCGGCGTGAAATGATGTCCCCTAAAATCCAAACAAAAAAAGATCATCTACAGAAACCGCGAGTGTCCCCCCGCTAATAAGCCAGTCCGCAAGAGTAAGGAGAGCAAAAAAAAGAAAACTATCACGTGGCAAGCCGTCATTAGCTGATGAGGCTGCGCTTAAAAAAAAAGTGCGAGTAGGCGCCAGCCTCGATGAATAGCGCGCATCGTCGACTTTTTCAGGCGTCGACGCTGGGATTCGCAGTTGGATCCTCTCCTCCTCGCTTCTAACGGCGCCGTGTGCGCCTTGCGTGATGGATCGACCGACTCGAGAGCGCTGAAATTTTAATTGGATCGTTTTAGATGGAGGAGCGCGCGCAACGCCCAAAGCACTGCCCTCGAGATGACAGATGAGGGGCGTTAGACGATTTTGCGTCCCTTTTCTTCACGCGCGTACATACTATTTATTTTACGGGCGTCGGCGAAGGCATCGGCGCGGAGATTACTCTGAAGCATTTGCTTTTGATAAACAGATCG
This sequence comes from Sycophila texana, assembly GCA_035582955.1. Lineage (NCBI taxonomy): Eukaryota > Metazoa > Arthropoda > Insecta > Hymenoptera > Eurytomidae > Sycophila > Sycophila texana. Next base: position 3,083,140 of record JAWWEN010000020.1, read on the forward strand.
GCTTTGAAGCGGTAGTTAGTCGAATGTTCGCGCGGCATGCACATCAAAGTTTGAGGGAATGATCGATCAGACGGATCTGATTTTGTAAATAATAAGTTATTGAAACGTCTGGGTTTCGGTAGTGGAACTATCCTCTCCAAGGTATTTAGGACATATTTAGTTTGATCAGTGGTGAAGATGCTCCTAATACACTCCAGTGCGTCGAAAATTTCCAGGTAAAGTGAGTAATAAAAATTTTGCTTGTAAAGATAGTGAAAATAATCGTTTTGTAATTGAATTTTATGAACAAAATTAAGAAAGTTTATTTACATTTAGAGATTGGCAGATCTCAAACCCTTTCAGTCAAGGGACTGTACAAATTGTTTGATAGAATAAATATAGGCTTTATTTAAAATGACTTATGCTCATGTTAAAATGCTTAATAGATATGATGCAGTTTAAGATTTTCATTTTAATCTTAAAATAATAATAAAATTTAAAAAAAAAACATACTGTATAATCATTTAATGTACTACAAAGTCGCCCTCAATAATAATTAAAAAAAAAAGTTCTTTTTAAAGAAATTTTAAAGATCTTTCAAATATATCTTATTTGAATAAGTAGAAACAGCCATGATTGGTCAGACATTATTTTTCACTAAAATTTTTAATGCAAGCCAAGTACTTTACTTTTTCAGCAGTACACCAAGAATAAATGAAATATAATTGTTATTTATCATAAAAAATAATGTATACTAAAGTGTGCATAACTTGTGATACGCAATTTTTATTCAATTTTCCTCAATTGAGATAATTGCAATATTATAAATTACCTATTTATGCATCAGCTATTAGTCATACAATCGAATTATAAATGTTCTAAACTGAATGCAGCTCAATATTCAAATTTGACATATAATAGACATTTAATACATGCTACTATATGCAAATTATAACCATGTATAAAATGACAATCACTTTAATTCATCTTGTCGTTTGATCTATAAACAAGAAACTATTGTGCTGATTAAACAAAATGTGAAACATTAGTATAAACTGTTTTCATTAAATGAAAGTATAACTGAAATCAAACGAATCTCAAAAATAACTGCACAATGAAAGTCAGGTCGTTATCGGTCATAACATTTATAAACCAAATTAACTTAAGTAGCGGTAGTGAGTCAACCGGCTGAATTCAGTCTTGTTTGAACGGGTAACAAGACATGAATATTCCGTCCTAACGACTACCTGCCACTCCCTTCCTCCACCCTCCGAATTTTTTCACTCCCCGTCATTCTCGCAGTCGACCCCTGAAAACTTCGACGACAATCCGAACCGTCGCTTCTCCAAAAAAGATAAAAAGAAACAACACAAAGCAAAGGCAAACGTTCCTAAAAAAATTATGAAAGCAAAGGAGCGAGAGAACGACTCTGCGCAGGACAGCACGAGGTCGCTCCGGGCAATTGTACCATTCGTTACCGCAGGAGATGGGGAGAGGGGCAGTCGGTCGGGGCGATATTGCGCTAATTTGTTCGCGGTAAACAGAAGCCGTTAATTACGGCGCGCGCATAACGCGCCCGCGCGCATACGTCAGCTGAATAAATTATGCAAACGCGTCCGGGCGCGCGCGAAGACGGATCCACGCGCAGCTGCGCGCGTAAAAGGGGGGGAGGAGGCGGCCGGAGTCACTATAGTGAGGAGAGCAGGAGAGCGCGAGCGCGGCGCCCCTCGACGAGATAATGTGGAAAAATTTCGACGGCAGGAGGCGAGAATGTGGGTCGCCCCCGGAGGCGACTGAGCAAATTCGAGATAGTAAGTTGTCGGGAGTTCGTTAAGTCGAAACAACGTGCGCGGGATTTATGACGGCGCGCGATATGAAGTTGCGCGTCCCCGCCTTTGCCGGAGTCTCTCTCTCTCTTTCTCTAGTGTCCCGGCAGCGGACCATTCCTGTCTCCGTGGGCATTTGCATGAGAATACGAGCGCTTTTTAAGTGTTTTCGTCCGTTTGCTAAGGCAATTTCTTTCCAATCGCGGATATTCGTCGCTTTATTCGCTCTTTCGCTACTATATCTTTCTCTCTATTTTCCTTTTTTTTTTTAATATATACATTAGCTGCGCGGCGCGGCGCTTTGTGGATAAATTATGGAAATAATGGTGGAATTGCGAGGGAGCGCTTGAAAGCTTGTAATTTGCGAATTCAAATGAGCGCGCGAAAGTGGGCAAATTTAAATTTTCTGTTTATAAAATGATTGATTGGCTTGGTTGTTCAATTATTCAGCGAGGGAGGCTAATTTTACACTCCACACATTGGATTCTCACTGTTAATGAATCAGTCACTTAAACAGTTCGATAGACAAATCGGATTTTATTCACATCTAATGAATCGCTTAACGGGCGTTAACGGGTTAATATCTAGTAACATTGCAATGTAGCTATGCTTGTTTGGTCATGTCAATATTGTTGTTCAATACAAGTTTCTTAATTCAAAAGTGGCGATTTGAAAGATCCATGGAATTTTTAGTAGCTAAGAATAGTGTAAATTCGTTTTTTAATAAATTTAACGAATAAAAAGGCAATGGAATATTCACATAATTTTAGATTTATTAGAAAGATAAAAAAAAGAGTGAAAACTGGATGTCACAACTTTTTGTATTAATATGTTCGAAAGCTATCGAATTACGCCGGCTAATGCATTTTTTAAATGGGTGTACCTCAAGGCTTTGTTACGGTTATTTCTATTTGAATTTTAACTCTATTATACTGTGAGAGATTTTAATGGAATCAAAAAGCGGGACGAAAAAAACTTGCATAGCGGGGAAAATGTCATTTTCATCCAAGTGTCTTGTTAAAAATAAATTCTTATATATCTGGACTAGAAATTACATTTTCTCCAAGTAACATTATTAACCTTAAAGTTTCTTACATAATTGGCCTTTCACTCCTCTTTTGTCTGATTTTTATGAGCTTCGTAGGAAATTAGATGTTGTAAACTTAAATATTCAACACAATCCATATACAAGATAGATACTTTCCTGGCTAATACTTCCTGCGACTAAAAATATGAGTATACAGATTTAAGAAGCCAGAACTTAATATGTCTTTGCTTTATTTTCAGAATTTTCCATGTATAGGAAATTGAGGGCGGATGGAGAAATCTCATCTTACGCTTCCTCTATAAAAAAAGTGCAGCAAACTTATTAGAAAAATCGATGGACCAAAAGTTGCAATTTTTCCAGCGAGGCAGCTACTGCGATGGGCGCTGATCCATCAGAGTGAAAAATCCGACTTGGCCGTCGACCGCACCTCGGCAAGATGCAGAGAGCGAGAGACGCGTGCGTCGCTCCCATCTCAGAGGGCGCCTGGGGGTGGAGGGGGGTCAAGTCGCTCTGGCACTCCGTCAGCTGTTACGCGGCTGCCGCACGTGAAATGGCACTTTTGGGCGCCGCGACACTCTCCCCCGAGGGCTACACCTCCAGGCGCGTTCCGCCGCGGCGCAAAAGTGTATACGCGGCACGTGCGCGCGTACGCAGACGACAGACGGGCGCGGCGCATTAATCCGCCCTCTCGTTGTGTCACCGGTGGAGGCGCGCGCCGCCCACCCCCGTTCCTTCCTCTCGCGTTTCGCTGGGGACCCGCGACCGCGTCTAAATTGCAGTTGGGGGGTGGGCCGGGCGACTTTTTCATCTGCGTGACTCGGCGGTCGGCTGCCTCCTTCACGGCAATTGCTACGTACGTGGTCCTCCTGTTTGTCTTAATGCGGCAGGCTGGAATCTGCCTCTTAACTCGAGTACGGCTCGCTTTGCCGGTAATTGATAGGATTGCAAGGGGGTTATTTTATTTTATTGTAATGTTCTTGAAAAAATTACTATGCTGCTTTGCAACGAAGGAACGGACTCAACAAATAAAAAATATTACTAGAAAGTATAGAGATATTTTCTAGACTTGTAGTAAAATTTAGTGTAACCCTGCTTGAAATCGTTTAGTTTTGTCCCACGATGAACCGATTTTTTTAACATTTTAGGCTTATTTAATGACCATTTTCCAAACTAGCTATTAAATGGGCCTAAATTTAGGTCTAAATTTAGCTTTAAACGATCCTATAATTGTAGTAATAAATATATTACACTTTAAATATCTTCCACGTCCTATGAAGTCTAAATGCTGGACTAAAAATCAGAGAAGATAAGATGCAATGCTGCTTGTTAAAAATTCACGGGTGTCTAGTATGATAATATTTTATTGATTTATTATCTTTTTTTTCAAATGAAAAATCGAGAAGATTTTTTTATATGGTGTTGAAAGAATGTTATCGTATATTTATCGCTGTTTACGGTGTTGAATTTTGAGGCGGAATTTCATTGTGCGACTGAAGTTACGATGCCATTAAACAAACTGAGTGCATACTCAACTATTGCAGAAAACTAAATGTAATTTAACGCTCTGCATAGCTAATAAAACAGGCTCTGGCTTTGAATAGAGCTCCATCTGGCAAATCAATTAGAAACTAACAACGCTGGGCTATACTTCATTTGAAAGTAATGCAAATTTTATGCAAACCGGGACCAATAAATTCGATATAATGGTAAAAAATCTTGAAACATCCTTGAAATTCAAAGTATGTATACCTTTTGAATTAACTGCTACAATATACATGTAAATTAGTCCAATATTATTATTTAGTTTTATGTATACGATCGAAATTAAAAACAATTTACTGTTGATCTCAAATTATCATACAAATCAAAACCTTTGAATGGTGCACAAGTTGTCCAAAATTGAATTAACAATAATTAGAATGCAAATTACTACTTTTATTTTTAAATATCCCTTTTACCGATCATACATTTCGAAGCTGGTAAATTGAACACTCGCCGCGCGTCAATCTACTTTCGATGTAAAATTTCGTATATTTCCCGGAAAATCCAGCACAAAAAATCAACAAATATGTATACGACCAAATTGACCAATATCGTTTTACCCATCACTCAATGACACTGTCAGTCGTTATAGAGAAAATTTGAAGAAAAAAAAATGATCTCCGGTAAAGGCAACAATTTTTAATAAAACGTATTTCCTCCCCCAAATGAAGCTATCAGTTTATCAGATTTCTCCCGTCACTACCACGGAAGCAAATTAATCAATTCAATTGATTCGTTTCCCTTCCCCGGAAGCCAGCCGCAATAAAATCCATTTTTCCTCCGTCTCACTTCCCAAAACCACCGGCTCGCCACGCGAAAATCATCGGGCAAAAGTCATCGGGGATCGGATGATCTTGCGGTCCGCGCGAGCGAGCGCTCAATCAAGCCGAGGAGCGGCTTTGTCACTGCGAAAGGGCCGCCGGGCGCATTCAGCGCGGCGAGAGGAGGCAGTCGTGCAGCCCCCGGCCGAGCGCAAATTCAACGATCCGGCATGTCGCGCAGGAACTCCAGTGCTCCCGATGGAATTTTCATTGCGAGTAAGCCTCATCCGCAAATTATGGCGAATCGGAATACCTCGAGATTCCCCGCTGGCTGAAAAAGTCTAATCAAGCCTTTGCGAACCCTTTGTGTGTATATTTTTTGCCTTTCTCTAAGAGGTATAATGAACTTTGTAATGGTAAAAGAAAATGTTTTTTGAAAACATCTTATAGAAGTGTGTTTTGATGTTTTCTGGATGATTTTCTAATGGTTTTCGAAAATGTGATAGATTTCACTACTTTCTTTTTTTTGTAGGGTGATGAAAAACATTTTTCTTCGATGATACATGTTTGTTTAATTTTAATTTTTATATTTTTAGAAAACACTTTTTATGTGTCAGATTGGAAATAACTATCGGAGATGCTAAAAATATTGTTGCAAGATTTATTTAAGCAGTTTTTGTAAAATACTTCTGGGTCAATTAATGGTTTTCGAATTTTTTCATGTTTATTCTGGCACACTGAATTTTTTATTTGCACTCTCTTAATTCAGCACGTATGTGCTGAGGTTAAACATTTATATTTAGAACGTAAGCGTCTCCTATTGCTCATTTTGGTTTATATTTGTCGAACAGCGTATGAACTAGTTAATGTATAATTCGCGATTTTAGTTAATCATTTTACTTATTATGGAAGAAGTAATGTAATTAATCATAGATTTTTCTGATACATTTGCTGATAATTTATGGTAAGTGAATATTCAAAAAATAATAATAAAAACTTTATTTATAAAGAAAGCAAAGTCTATAATTACTAATGTTAAAGATCCACGCATATACAGTACAGCATCACATTTCAGCCTAAATGCTTAAATAAATTATCACATCCCTTTAAGCATCTAATATCCACAAAACGCGATGAGAGGGCGAGGGAAAACAAGAAAGACAGAAACACCTTTTCCACGCGTTTAGCTCTCGCGAAAATTGAATTATCAAGTGAACTAATTAAAATCCAGTCGGATTTCCCATAACCGGCAACTGAAAGGAAAGCATTAACGAAAAACGGAGGTGCACAATTAGCGTGTATTAATTAAATCCAGCCTCCACTCGGTAGCCGGGCGCGCATCGAACTCGCAGGCGCAGAATGGCGGGCGAACGCGCCCCTATTATGATAATATCGCCTCGATATTGGCCTTTCTCCGCGGCTGCTATCCTTTTTTTTTCTCACCCGGTCGATATGCTTACAGATCGCGCCAGCGCGTCGAAATGTGTTAAGGCAAGCCGGCGCGCCACGGAAGTAGCCCGCCGCTCTGCATCGATAAATTATCTGATGTTTGTTATTAAACGTCTCGGAAATGGAGCAGCTTTAGCTTAGCTGGAGCTGTTTTCCCCCTTTTTTTTTGCTGATGGGTCGGCTCAGCTTCGATTGCTATTTTTGCCTCGAATAGTGGCTTCTTATTTTTATCGAAATGAGATGAATATTCGTTTTTTTATTTCAATGTTGTTGGTATTAAATCAGAAAAAAATTTATTAGGTCTTCTACGAAAAAGCTTGTTGATTGTTGAAACTGCATAATATCGAGATATTGTCATATACAGAAGCTATGAGAATCTACTTGATTCTGTTTATTTTTAGCTAAATAAAGATTAATTCGTTTTTATTGTATTGGTGAAACTAAATTTGTATGATTTATAAGAAAAATTTCTATCATTGTTTATAAGATTCGATAATTGTAATTAATTTTAGCAGAATAATATAAGAAATTAAAGTAGATTATCAAAGTACAATATCGCTTTAGAGTTCCGGCTCAGTTCTTACATAAATAATTACATCACAGCGAACTTTTGATATACTTAATGTTAAATTGAGTTCCGTCGAAATTTACGATTATTCTGTGACTTACTTAAGGAAGATAAATACTGCCTAAAAGAAAATGTGGACATGATCACATAATTTTATTCTATGAAACAAATAATGATTATTATATTTAACTAATACTATTCTATTAACAGACGATGTCAGCTGAAATTATAATTTTAAAAATAATCAATCCTTGCATAAAAAATTCCATGAAGTCCATCAGATAGAGTATTGAAAAAAGAAGAAGATTTTATTTATTAAATAGTTAATGTAATCTGAAAAATTTTCATTCAAAAACCCAAGATTATGTTATGTAAATTCTGACTATCAAAACATTACACTATAAAAAATATAATATTTCGTACTAGGACATTTTAACAACTACTTTTTACCATTACTAAAAATTACTTTTATAATATGTGATATCATAAACGTACTATGTACGTAATCGTGGACGAGTGTCATGTAACTCCGAGGGTCCGATTCCCCTATCGTCGTCTCAATGGCGCATCGTGTCTCTCGAGCCTCCCCTACATTATGGAAACACCGCGAACTTTACCAATAAATTGCCATTATGAGCTAAGACCCTCTCGACGTATAACGGTAGTCCGAGTTTTGCTGTGCTGCTCACGCCTATCCGCAGCAATTTTTTTCGTTTTCGAGCACTTATAGTCCATTATCTTAGTTTGCGAGGGAACCCCTCACATAAGATGCTGAATACAAAATTCTTTTTTTTTACGAAAACTGCCTAAGTTTGTACTCAAAGTTTCGACAAAATTAAGTTTTGCACAATATATTAATCCATCTAAAGTTGAATATAAGTGAAATATTGCCTACCATAAGTGAATATAGTCACTTATTTTTTTTTTACGTTAAACATTACACTTGATTCAGTAAGTCAAAAAGATATTTATTCGATTTTTGATAAATAAGTAAATTCTCACTGATGCTACTTATTACATATCACTGAATCGAATCTTAAACATCACTGAATTTATCTAAATAGCGTCCTAAAAAGCGCTAGTATATAAAGTTAAAAACATTGCGAGTTTTTATTGCACTAAAGCCATTCAAAAGTTTAATTTAAAAAAAAAATCTTTTCTTTTTCACAGTTGTTTTATTAAACTTTACACGATAGATATTTCTAAATTCAATATCGCGTATAAACTAATCCCAGAAAAAGTGCCAACAAAAACAGTGAAAAAAAAAGAACTAAACAAAAATGAATAAAACTAAATAAACGTTCAATTATAACTCCTAAATAACCCTTTCCTTTCGTTCCTCCCCACAGCCCCGGGTACGCCCGATAAGAGTTAACCGCACGAGGCAAAAGCTCAAAAGCCGTGAATCATTGGCAGCGCGCGCGCAAAAAAAAAGAGCAGCAAACCCGGGCGCGATCCCGGAGAAAACAGCCGAATCGTAATCAAGTTCAAAAGAACGCCGAGCCAGTCCAGTGGCACAGAAGAAGGTAAATCGACGTTTATCGAGAATTTTTTCACGCGAATATACGCGATCCGATATATTTCACGGGTCTGGGGGAGGCCGATGCACACGCAAGATTAACCCGCCGGTATATTTCACCGGCTGGGCCGGCGCCGCCGATACAAATGACCGCCCGATAAAAAGACGCGGCCCGCGATCCCTTATATTTTAGAAGCGTCGGGGGGTGGCCGCCGGCCGTATATACCCCGGAAAGTTTCATTTTTAAAAGTGACAAAGCGCGCGCGCGGCCCCGATTCAGCGGGTAAAATCCGCGCGAACCCGCAAAAATCCCCGGAAAAGAGGTTGATGCGGCGCGCGCGGTTCAACCGCCGAAACGATATTCGAAAGCGAAAAGAGATTAATTTTGGAGCCTTGAAGAGAGGGTAGTTTTTTAGTTGGAAAAATAGAGTATGGAGATTTGAAAAATATTTTGTATAACCGTAATTTATTTGCGAGAATACTTATGGGTAACTCGATTTAATTGAGACCTTCGTGAAACTTTCACGAAAATTTATAGTTTATTGAATAATAACATTTATGAGAAAGCTGAGACGGATTGAAAGTTTAGTTTTTGATTCAAATGAAGCACATTAAGAAGATAACATTTTACCAATATGAGTGCACGACGATGTAGTTAATATGAAATTTTACGAAAAAAAATGTTAATGTATAAAAAATAGAATAATGCTCACTTGTAATTTAATTTGTTTTTTTTTTTTTTTTTTTGTTTTCTAACTATTTTATTTTGTTAACCTTTACCAAGGCAAGTATCACTTAAAACATTTTTATGGGAACAAATAGAATGTGTATTGTTATGGGTGTACTCAATGAAATTGGTTGATAACAATGCATTTATGACCTTTTGCTGGAATAATTGGACTTATACACAGTTCGCATTTCTTTTATCTTCTGGCCAATTTTGCTCGTGCCAAATAGTAAAAAGGGATTCTTTGAGGACTGACAGCCCTTTTTCCAATTTCCACATTAAATCGACTTCGCCCTTTTACTGGGAAGTCACTAAGGATTTAGTTCTTTATTCAAAAAAATTGAAGTGGTGACGTTTCATAATTTGAACAAGTAACCTGAGAGAAATAAGATAAAATCATAATGACCTGTCAATCATGGATGATTCTTTGAAACTACCGGGACTAATTTGAAAATCTAGTTTAAACTATCAATTATTAATTGACTATAGTTAGTTTATTTTGCAGCAAAATGCAACCATTTAATGCAAATGAATCTAGCTTTTACGTAATTATTCAGTCGTACGAAATATTCTAATGTACTGCTGGGCTGTTTGTGAGACTTAACATGAACGAACGAGATCATCTGAAATTTACTAATTATTCATCCTCGCATATGAATATGAATTCACATTTATAATTTAGAAAGCCCCGTTTTACGTTTAAAAATTAACTTACGCTCGGTGTATCATGCCATGTCGTTTTAAAAAATAAACAAATGAAAAATTTCGAACTTTTATTTTCGAGCTTTTTTCAAAGTACATTTGAATTCAATTATTTAACATACTTTTCGCCTGTAATTTACTTGTCTGCCCAATTTTAACTTACTTCAAATATGCAAATTAAAAGTGGAATTTGTCTAAAGATACTTTTAACTAATTATACGTACTTCTACATTATACGTACTAATTTTACGTTTCCAAACAGCAATGAATATTAATTATCAAAGCATTAGTAACAATTAAAAAATTTATTTTTATTTAAAAAGTTACACTTAAAGTAGAAGAATCATTCTGCCATGAATGTAATTTTACCACTTACACAGCGGTAAAGTATTTATAAATTTTAATTCTACGTTTACGAGCACACTTTTTACGATAGTATTTCGTGCGTACTTATCACTTCTTGTCGACAAATCGGCATCAGTTCCCAGTATGTTCTGCTGAAGAAGAAAACCTTACGTGTGTGAATGTACAATCGTTATAAATATGCAGGGACAAAAATTATTTTATTTTTCGATAGCACATACCTACTATGAGAATTACTGTTGAACACTCTGGAGAACAATTAGAAAAATCTCATCATGGAAGGTGTAACCTTACCATTTGTTTTTTCTTCAGTTTTGGTACCCCGGTTATTTTTCGAAGTTCGTAGATTTATATATCTACCCAGTCATTAATTTTAAGCGGTCAGTTCGATGAAGATTAAAAAACGCACACGAAATCTAAAATAAAAATGAAGAAGCTCAAAAGTAAAAATCTCTCCTTCCAGTTTACACAGCGTAAACATCCACGAAGAAAAAAAGAAAAAAATAACGAGCTGAGTGTATGTTTATATTGACGAAATTAATTAGCCATCTCGAGCGGTAAAACACGTAAATTAAAATAATTGGGAACTGGTCCGCCAGAGCTCTAACTACCATAAAGATTCGTGAAACCGCGCGCCCGCGCGAGCTCTCCCATCCTCCCCTTTCGAAATTCCCGTGCCGCGCCGCGGATGCCTCCGACGAGTTGCGCGTCGAAAATTTCCGGGAAAGAGACAAAAAGCCCGGCGGGCCGCGCGACGTCCCTCGGCGATATCCCGCCGAGTCCCGAATTAATCCGGACGCATCCTCTGGGGCGGCTTCCGCTTACCTCGTTATCGCCTGGCCGCGCATAATAATAATAAAGTTCGCGCACAATTACTATAATGGAGCGGCGTGGACAGGAGTCTCGCCGAGATAAGCGGGACTCGTCTCCCGCCGGCTCGGGGCTCCTCCATCGATCCCCCGGGGCTGCTCCTGATTGGACGCCGGCGTTTGATTGTACGCGCGCGCTCAAGGTGGACAACCCCCTCCAACCCCCTGCGTCCCCACGGCCAGATGTATCCCGCGCCGCGTTCATTTGTAGCTGATCCCCGTCGAGCTGCGTTTTATGCACTTTCGCCCCCCACCCCTCCCCACCCCCTCAGCCCCTTCATTCGTCCCCGAAGAGCCGAAATGAAAAAGTAAAGTCGGCCCGGTCGTTAAAAGTACCGAGTTGATTTTTCCCGAGCTCTTTTCTGCGCGACGGCTCTTTCTCTCAGGGCTTTTTGTCGGCGACGCGCGCGCGCGCGCTTGCTCCTCTACCTCCTCGCTCCGGGGATTAGGAGACGGGCCTTCCGAGAGATAAACTTTGCCGAACGGTTTGTCAGAGTTCGGATTTTAACGGCTTTCCATGCCCCAAGACTCGCTCTCTCTTTTTCTCTCGCTGCTTTTGCCTCTGTTCAGAATCTCGCGCTGTTGTAAAAAATTTTTCCATCAATGGACTCGGCTGTAAGCATTTATACAGTCCTTCAAGTTTTATAAAGGCTGACATTACTTCCTTGTAGGGTATTATCGGTTCAACTATGTTTAATTGACCGAATAAAAGTTCACAATTAAAATTTGTAAAAATTTCTTTTTAGTGAAACTTTTTTAATTATTATTATTTTCTTTTTAATAAAAGATTAAACTTTTGAATGGATTGTCTTGTATTGTACACCACTTTTTTCTAGGCTAGAGAAATCAATTTAATAATGTTAATTGTAGCTGTCAATATTTGTCAACTTGTATAAAGTTTGATAAAACTTAGTGTAGTTTACTTTGTTATCCGTAGTATCATTACAATACAATTTTTAATATTTAAAAATTGATTTTGTTGGTATAAACAGAGAAATATGTTTCATAAAAAATTAAAAATTAAAGTTATAAAAAAGGCAATAAAATGAGAACAGATTCGAATTCTCATAAAATTTAGGAGAGAATATAGTAAAACTAAAGTGAAGTAAAATTAAATACTAACTAGTAATTTTAATCCATTTGAGTAAAATTTACAATAAGTTTTATTTAAATTTAAAAATTCATACATCACTTTTTCTGCTTATACAATTTTTTTCTACAAGACATTGTAACTTTTACAGAATTAGTTTTACTTTTTAATATCATCTATGTTAAAATTTACAAAAGTATATTACAAATCAAGTCTGATCCTTGTGTATTCTACTAATTTTTCAAGGAATTTTTTCAGTGGTAAATAAAAAAATCAATTGAGGTCATTCAATTTACTGATTGGTATTACTTCCGTTAGCTATTTTCACTGCACTTCCGGGCACGACTAAAAGAAATTCATGCTGCTTCTACGAAATAAGAAATAAAAAATTTCTCTATCAAACTTTTCGGAAATCACGTCGTACAGGACGGAAAACCTGCTACTCGCAGATTTGCCAGGAGCGTGCGGTAAATCGAACAAAGCCCGGACATTTAAATACATCTGCATAACTCGCGGCGACGTTACAAAAGCCACATAGTGCGACGGCGCACGCTTGCGCGCGTCAACCGGAAAGTTGAGCGTTCGTATACTTACTGCCGCGCGAAGGCGACCGACGGACTTTTATTTTCTCGAGCCCTTACGCGCCGCCTCCAAATCGCCATTATCATTCATAAACGCCGATTTTATCTCCCGCCACCGACGGTACCCCAACATTTGTTCGCGACTTCGTTCAATGACCTCCGCGACGCGAGATTTTTTTTTTACGCTGAAAAATGTGGTAGTTTCAAATAAAATTTTTGTTGAATCCTGTTTTTTCTTGAAACTGAATTAATTGATCAAATTAAAAAATTGATATTTGTAAACATTTTGTTTATTTAACTGAAACTTTGATTGATTGAATTAATTGTTTGTTTATAATTAATTAAACGGGTTCGAAAGAATAATTCAACCAAATTTTAATTGGACAAACAACTTTTTTTTTAGTGCAAATACTGGATTTCTGATGATAAAATTTTGTTTTCGTTTAATTTTAAAGTTTTATATTACAAAATAGAATTGGAATACTACGTTTTAGGTGTATTAAGGATCTTAAAGATTTAAAAATCTCGATTCAGTCTTTTAATACAACTTTCCAAATTTGTTTATTTTTTATAATTTTCTTCAATAATTTTATGTAAGGGTATGAGAGTATGTTTGCCCGTTTAAATTAAAAAAAAAAAATACTATTTTACTATAGATTTCTACTTTTTGTATGGTTTATATGAAAAAGATGGAAACAGTTTGATAAATAATGCTTTATCGTTTACTCGTCAAGCTTCTGTTGTGACATTATCTTGCATTACAATGGGGCGGGGTGCTAAATGAGCTTTGAAAGCCAGTTTCTTACAGGTTGATTTGATGGAGTTACTTTACAGAATATAGTCGTGACTTCGCGTGATATATATTGTCAGCAAATCCATTTCACATTGTGAATTGTCCCACTTTATCTTTAGAGTAGTGCAAGTTTCCATCAGATAATGCATTGTGTATTAATCTGAAACAATTCAAACTTAACACATACATTACAACACTTCATGGTAAGCGATAAAGTGAATTTTTTCTGGAAAAAGCTTGCTCTATATTTTTTTTACGATGACAATATTTCCACTGGCTATTAAAAGTCGAAATTCATTGACGAGCCTCTATTTTTTTACTATTTTTTCAAATATTTTTAGCGTATATTCGGTTATGCATAAAGAAAAATGTTTACCAAATTTATTATCCGCCAAAGAAATGAGAATTCATGAATATAGAGGGAAAAACTATGAAGATAAAAAAATTTCAGCGAATAATTCCTCTGTAAATAATAAAATGAAATCTACTATATGCAAGAAAAAAAAGTCACAATTGTTTTTGACTTTTTGAAAAGATTCAATATTAATCTCTTGTAAAATCCTACTATTTTATTTTGATTAACTGCATTTTTCAGGCATGGATAAGTAGCATCAGTAAGTTGCTGAAAAGTTCAGGTAAATATTTATAAAAGAATTAAAAAAAACAAAACATTGCTATCGTTTTAACGATAACAGTGAGAAAATACAACCATACCATTTCACTATGTAAAATCCCCATTTTAAGTATTAAAATTAGCTTTGTATATTTGAAAAATGGCAGTGCTTTAAAAAAAGCAATGATTATCACCCGCACCTTATTTTTTTCAATGTACCATTAATAATCGCCGACTCGCAAGAACATCCGAAATTCAGTGCCGAGTGGATTAGAAACGTTAATCGAATACGCGGCGCAAACAGTTATCTAAAATCGGCGTTCGGTAAACATTTGCAAAAAAATTTAAACCGTCGAGGCTTTGTTTACCCGTACATTTTTGTTTGCCCAGGGACAAAAAGTGCCCCAACCCTTTTTTACAGCTCGCGGTGCAAGCGGAAAAGGAGGCGCATAAAAAAAATACATCCCCCCCCCTCCCTATATAGAGTAACCTTTTTGCTCGGTTCGCGTGTGACACTTTCTCGAGCGCGATGATTAATTAATCCGCGCCCATGCGAGTTCGGCCCGAATCCAGAGGACAGCCATAAAAGGCCTGGAAGTAGCCTGGAACCAGCCCCCCGTACGGAGAAGAGGCACTCGTAAAATCTCGGCAGCAGGCGCGCGCGAGTTCGTTGTTGATCGCTTTATCCTCGGCTAATGAAGGGACGCCGGGCGAGAGGCGCCGGGTTAATTAGCGGCCGAGAATACCGGCCCGATGTGTTTTACGGCGAATCCAACGCGTGCCTCTCCCCTCGCCCCCTTTGCTTTTTTCCCGCCGTAGTTCTCGGCTTAATTAATTCAAAAATCATTAATTCGTGGAAATTGCGCGCTCGCGCCTGCAGTCCTGCCGCTCTAATTTATATGCGGATGCGCGCGCGTGCGTGGCGATGAAACTTTCTGGTGTGCCGGACGATTTTTTTTTTTTTTATACCTTGTTCGGCTAATTTTAGACTTTGGCGAGGACAAGAGGTAGACTGGGAAGCTGTTCTTTTTTGTACTGCGAGGCACTGAATTAATAATTCTGTTCGTTAAATTAAATTTTGCTCTTATTGCGAGAACGACAGTCTGTTATTCAAGGGAATTTTCAGTCATAGACTGAACACTATATATATGCAAGTTTAATATTGATCGTCCTTACGATAGCTGGGGCTAAAATTTTAGTCTTTATTTTTTATTGTTGTAATTTTACTCTATATACTGATGAAAAAAAAGGTTAATAAAAATTGCTATATTTTATAGTAACTGAGGGATGTATTCGACCTACACCGAATTTTAATACTATTTGTATTTGTATTAATTTTTGCAATAATGTTATGAAAAAGTACTAAATAAAAGGGCCGGAAAATTTACAGTATACAGAGTTACACTGTAAATTTTCTGGCTTTAGTATTTCCATGAAAATTAACTATGACTATAGATTTTTTCTGAAAGGATACGGAGTCCAAGTATGTTTGTAATTAACGGAGCTAAATTTAAATGAATTTTCCGTTTATTTGAATTCTAAATTTAATTTTGATATTTCTCGCAGAATTGCAAGCTTCAATCTCGTTAGAACCTTTTGCAAAGACAAATTTGGCATTGCAGATTTTATTTTACAATTTTGCACCGATAATTTAAAAGAACAAGAAGCATTGCCGGTAAATTTAGATTAATTCTGAAGATAGCGTCTCTGCTTTGAACGAGAATTTTCAGTTTTATATTTGAATCGTAAATTTAATTTTGATAATCCTCGTCGTACCCCGAGCTAAAGTTTCTCTACAACCTTTTGCAAAAGCGGACGAATCGTTGTAGATTGGATCTATTTTATAACTATCGCCGGTTAATTTAGATTCAATTTAATTTTCATGTTTTTATTCCGAGACCTCGGGTCTAAATTTATTCGAAGCCTGTACTTTTTGTAATTAGAACATTTATTTTGATATCTTTCTAAATTTAGTTTTTATTTATTTATTTTTTTTTTTTAAACCAACGCCGGAGCGAAGCGAGTTTGGTCGGCGCAACTTGAAATTCGTGCGAGCAGCACTCGCTGTCCACGGCAATGAATTAAACGTGGGAAGTCGCGAAAAAAAAGGTACAGCGACCGCTCAATAATGAAGAGCGAGCGCACACGTCGATCCGTTTTCTCGCTCGTCAATGTCACGCGCGTGCATGTTTAAGGCTGCACCGCGACGCGTCGGCATTCTCCTGATTAACTTATGCGATTTTCGCGTCTGCCTTCCTCGATCTTTGCCCCTTCATCGTTCGGCCCTTTTGTGGCGCGGAATCCTCGGTATTCTCGCTCGTATCTTTGAAGTTTTTCCTTGCTTTTTTCAGCATTCGGCGAAAGTTATTCGAAGCTTTTTGTTTGCTATCTCACTGGGAGGTTGAATTTTTTAGAGGCCGTTTTTTTCCCCGATGGGCTGCGTTGTGACGCTTTCGATGAAGTGTACCGATGCATTTGCAAGTTTTATTTTTCTTCGGGATTACGCAACGGCGGTTTTACTCGTTGAATAATGAAGATGCGGAGTTGAATGTTTTAAAGCGTTTGGCTCGAGTTTTCCGGCTTAAATAGTTTGAAAATTGTCTCTGCTAGTCTGTTGCTGAATTTTAAAATCAACATTTAATTTTCGGTTGTAATTTCGTTTAAGTGAAATACTTTCGTCTATTATTGATTCTGTTCGTACAAAACAAGATTTGAGAAAGAAGATCGGTATAGAGGAAAAATTTAAAAACAAGTATATATAATCATCAGTATTAGTCATTTATTTATTTATATATCAATAAATGGAGAAGATTTCCCTAAAAGTAAAAAAATGTATATAAAATAAAGTATAGTGTAACAAATTAAATTCACTTTAAGCTATCTAATCGAATGAAAAATTTGCATCATTAAGTTATAACGATAAACAATAATTATTGAAATCTACTAAATAACGATTTGACAGTCGCCATAAATGAAATCAAATCGTTATTGCAATATTAAAATTTTAAATGATTTTAGTTTCTCCATTTTTCATTCAAGGAATAAAAATGATTTCAATTAAGAAAGCAAGTATAACAAACGTCTTGCCGTACCCATCTGTATCTACTTAAGTCAAATAAATTTCCCCTTCGAGATAATGCTGCGATATTAATCAATCACGAGCATAAATTGCAGGCGTGTTACTTTATTAATAAAGTATAATATTATAAAACATTTATAAATACACATCTGAAAAATAATCAGCCATCATAAATAATTATTATTAATAAATACTAAAGCACGTGTAATTGCGTCGTTCAATCAAACGTTTGCATACATATTTTTAATAGAACCAAATTGAACCGAACATGAATTTGATGTTATAATTTGAATCTCAATTTTCCAAATAATACATCAACCACAGTTCAGCATCTAACACGCACAAATTGGTATACGCTGAAATTTATACATCGCCAAATTTCCATTTACCAGAAAATCGAAAATCAAATTAAAGATTTTTATGCGCGAAACATCATCGCCCCATGTGTTACATAAAAAAAAAGGGAAGAGAATCATCAATTCCAGTGATAAAATCAGATCGAACTTATAAACAACATCGACGCGACGGGCGCTTAATTGCGAGCGTGTCTGACGCAATAGCGAGCACTACCACTGATAAACTCGTCGGAGCGCGTGATAAATTCCTGCCTAAGAGGCGACCGCAGGGCGCAGCCCAGATCCGAAAATTTCGACGCGGCAGTTTTCGCTCGGCCGTTTACACGGGGGCGAGGCTCGCAAGGCTCGGCCGTTACCTCACGGAACTTCTATAGGTTTACACGAGGGGCCGCGCGGTCAGCGCCGATGGGCGATGCGCTCTCCGCGCTCACCTTCCATATGGACGGGAAAGAGGAGGAGGGGAAGGGGATTAATATCATCGTGAACGCATTATCGCACCAGCGGTACTTTGCGCCTCGCGAAAATTCGGATTAACAGCGAGAATCTTGTGTACGAGCGCCTGAGGCTTTTTACCCGGGCGCTAATGTTTTCGACGAGCGCTTCCGGGTGCTTCTTTTGTTTTCGGGCTAATAACACCACGGTAGAATAAAAAAAAGGACCTGGAATTTTTTCTACGGTTGCGCGCGGAAAATTTTTACGAGATTTTCTTTTTTTTTGCGCAAATTAGGAGCATTGTTTTAGCTGGATGCACTGTTGGAATTAAAACGCGGAGAAAATTATATAAACAATGCGGGAGAATTATAAATGGATCAGAAATTGCAAGTGACGATTAATTAATTATTAAATCAATACATCAATGTGATAATATACCAATTTTATTTTAAAAATATATAAAGATTTCTTGTATTATGAATCTTGTATTATGTATGTAAAATGAACAGTTATAAAATGATCCGTGGTAATGAAACAAAAATAATTATTGAAAAATGTTATTGTTTATCAGGGGAAGTTTCAATTAAAAAATTACATTTCTTTTATTTGAAGATATTTAAGTTAACGTTCACATCAACTCGATCATTTCTCAAAATCTCAATTCAATCATATGGCAATTTATGCATTTTAATATGAGGGATTACGATATGATCGAATTGAAGCTTGAAGTTTTATCTCTAAAATCTTGAAAAAAGTTATTGGCTGCTTGATTTCATTATTTTTTTCAGTAGCGCCTAAATTTACAAGAATCGCGCTGTAAAAGTTAAAAGAAATTAAAGTAATCGTATATAGGTCAGCTGGTAATCCTGAAAAATTCAATAGGAACTCGTTTAAAAATGATCGCAATTTCTCGTAAAAATATTTACTGTGCGTAATATCTCCGAGTTTATGCTTTTTTGTAATTTTTTTCTTTCTATTCATAAAAAAATCAAATCTATTGTCCACCCATCCATATCTGAAATCGAAATCTCCATACATGAATCGAAAATGAAAAAAAAGAGAGTCACAATACGGTTTTTTTAAATTTTCAACTGAATATTTTAGCTATTCAATAAACGTCTTGCGCGTGCTCCGCAAAACGACCCAAAACGCGCGTAAAGTCTCGAGGTTAATCTCGTCGCAAAATCTCGTCTATACGCACCGCGCGCGGCATTTCTTGACCATATCGTGCGCCTAAAATTTCTCAACCTCGCCTCTGGAATCTCAATTCCCTCGACATATTTCGAGGCACGGAAAAAAATTGGCGATTCATACGAAAACAAAATCTAAAAGATATACAAGTTGGCTTATTACAAATAAGAAAATCTTCCTTTTTCCCATAACCGTTTCCATGACAATTTCGTAGATATACCTATGAGCTATAAAAAAAAGAGAAGCTATACCTAACATTTACCAGAAACCACTTCATCCAGTTTTAAATAAAACTGTAGGCAAAAAAAAAGCGCGCGAGAGCAAAATTTTCATCAGTCCGTAATACCTATATTACATAGAGTACGATGCACGACGATTGACGATTTCGCCATCGGGATTCCATTGCCGCGACGTGTGAAACAATGCCAGTTATGGAATTCCGCTCCGAAGTCGGCGCCGTAATAAAATTGGCCGTAGGCGCCGGCGAATTCCAATCGCGCATGCATAATTAATTTGAACGCGTAATTGTGTTTCACTTAATCGAGTAACAAATACACAGAGGCGATGGGCACGCACGCACGCGACGCTACGATGATATAGTGTCGAGGTGTCGGATAGACGAATTTGAATCGTCAGTCGATAATCCGCCCGCCGATTTGCAAAAGTAAATTTATAGGCGCGCGTATAAATCGGCATGGACGCTCATGAATTCGCTTCAATGCTTGTACGATCTGCGATTCAATCCGATTGCATTTGTGAAGAAAAACACGTTAGGACCGTCTATGTAACAGTAATTGTTATCGATAAACTTTTGTTGACGAGATAAGTACGTGTAAAAGCAAATGTTTCTGTTTTGAGAATTTTTGATGGTGCACTGAGAATAATGTTCAGTAATCACAGCTAACCATTACTTTTTTTTGACTAATAATTACTTGCTTCAACTAAAATCTATTTGTTTCGACCAAAAATTAGTTGAAAAAAACTAATTGTTAGTGGTGATTATTGACCTATTTTTTCTGTGTATGAAGGGAACAAAAAGATATGTTTTTTCTAGAAGAGCTGGTGGGATATCGAACGAAACAGAATAAGAAAAGTGTATAATGTAAATAATAAAAGAACGTATAAAGTTTGATATTGTTTAAAAAATATTTGTAATTTACAATAGAAATAAGCTCGATACCTATTTCTATTTCTGGGAAACAATTATTATTGGAACAAGGTATTATTATAAATAATGTACAGTACTGTTTAATTCATCATTAATAAAATCTTATGCGAGACATTTGAAAGGAAAATTTTCGCTTTACTGAAGTAGCCTTCAATTATTCACGTATAAGACAAAGGGACTAAGAAAGGTATGTTTTCTTCATGGCACCTCCAGTCTCTTCATAATTAATAGGACAATCGAGCAATGAAATTGCAATTTTGCTCCGGTGTTTCTTCAATGATTCAACAACAACCTCTGCCTTTCTTTTTAATCAAGATTTCTCTTTTATAAAAAAAAATAGTGCATTCTGTATTTATTGGATTTTTAATAGAACCTTGCGCAGAGCGATCATTGAAAAAATAACGATGCAATCCGACTGCAGTATAATTGTGAATAACAATATGGAGCAAAATTTATCGGAGGCAACGTTGTAATATGAAGATTAGAAGAGATGATGGGATAATGCGTATCTAATAAGAGTAGGAGGCGCGTGTGAAGAGCGGCTGGCCAATCAATGGCACATAAGAGCTGTTGAAAGTTACCAAAGCGTAAGCTCCTTGTCGAGTTTGCCTCCATCAGGACTGAGGTCTCTTATTCCGTACTCCACTTTGAACCAAGTGCGTATAAAGTATGAATGCTACGCTTCCTAACGGAATAGATAAATAGAACTTTAATACAGTAAATAGCTCGAAGAGAGAGGAAAGTTTATTACTTTTTAAATAATGAGAAAAGTCCTTTGAAGGTTACATAGAAGTGCAATCAAAAGATTCAATTTGAAAAAATCACTTGGACGAAAACTGAAAGAAACCGTTTTAAAATCCTTAATTATTCTACCTGCTTTCGTTTACTTCAACTAACAAACGAAGGTTGAATTTTTCTTGTCTTTTGATCATCTTATTCAACAAAATAATAGCACATTTTGTATAATTAATGCTCAACATACTGTGAGACATTTAATAAAATCTCAACAATATTTTTTAACCCAGTGAGAAAATCGACGGTCAAAAAGTTAATCATCTATTATTATTTAATTCCGAGATAGGATCTTTTCAACCGGAAACGAGATAGAATCTTTCTTCGCCCGCAAATGAAATAGGATCTTTTTTCACCCGCAAACGAAATAGGATCTTCTTCCGCGCGATCGTCGATATGTACAAGGATATATTATAAATCTGCCCTTTGTAAATACTGTAATTTACGATAATAAACTATAAATACATGTTTTAAAAATCATTTAACTTCCTAGTTCGTCTACGACATTCAATCTCTTCTCTCAGTCTCGCTCAATCTCTTTCTCCACCGCACACAACACCCCTAAACTGGAGAATCCGCATGCGGCGCGCCGAATAAACTAAAACCATCAAACTCGTCGTCGCGCGGCAAAAGCCCGACGGGAAACAAGAAACGAAAGCCACGCCGAGAGAAATGCAAAGGAAGCCAGGTCACGAGCGACAAGCGCATGTACGCGACAAACTGGCTGCGCGCGCGAGGGGCGCACCATAGTCAGCCAGCCTGCGCCTCCCCGGGAAAGAGATCCATGCTGCCGGTCGGCGCAAAACTATCGGAATGCGAGTGTGTCCGCGGATGGGGTGTGGGTGGGTGAAGCCGCGCGGAGAATGCGATTCGCCGCTGCCCTCATCGACGTGCACTTCCGAGGTTTTCGCGGAGACGCCGCGTGTGCATTCGGGGGGTGGGGATGAGGAGGGGTCGAAATGTGGTGAGGGTGAGCGACACCAGCCGCCGCGTCCGTCCGTTTGGCTTGCCAAACTCGATTCGAGAGTTTTAGAGCGACGCAGAGAGTCGGGAATGTTGGTTGCGCACATATGTGTGTATACGAAATTTATAAGCCGCTCCTGATTAAAGTTCGATATGAATATATGGATGGTATACGGAACGATTATTTTTTTTTACGTAGGAGGGTGGTTTTACATCTGTATATGTGGATAGCTATCTGTATGTGTATTTTTTTGTATCGTGTACGAGGAAATAAAAAGTTTAATAGCACTTTATGATCTGGTATAGTTTTACGTTGTAAAATCTCGCGCGCTGGTAATTGAATATGTAATGGAATTTTTTAAAAAAACTGTTTTCTATATTAAAAATTGATTAAAAAAAAGAAAAGAAAAGTTAAATTACATTGAAAAGTTTTTTTAAAAAAATTTTCGCGAGGGACGGCGTTTTACCGAATTAATTTGTTTTCACTTGCTGTTATAAAACGCGGTGCAAATCAACAAAGTTTTGAAACACGTCAATTTTCTTTTAATTAAAAGCCGCAGAGATCGAGCGGGGAATGTTTCAGCAAGTTTCACAAGGGCCTTTTTAATGCCTCAAAGTGATTTACGCAAAAAATTATTATTGATCAATGTTAAGAGGGGTTTATACCTAAAAATTTTTTTTTGAAAAAAAATTTGAAAATTAAAAATTATAATAAAATTTATATTTTCTATT